>JTDE01002159.1:96512-113951 GCA_014338405.1 Paragonimus skrjabini miyazakii | reverse complement strand
ACCACTGACCTTGTAATCTGCCCGCCCGATTGGATCTGTGCGCTGGAAATATTTTGGATGTCTAACCATACAGCTGACGAGGTATTTCCGCCCATTCAGTATTAATTTTGGTTTTGCTTGCAGATAAGAAAGAAGAGACTTGCGCGTTTGGGGCTAGGTTCAGGTTCCAATTTAAGCACGGAGGACGGCGAAAGTGCATCTCAAGTGCGCGAATTTCTTATCTGATATTTTTCTGTAGAGAGCACATGTTGAGAGCGGTGGCGAGTTTGATGTAGAGATGTCCTCTTTGCCATACGAGTCGCGTGTTGTAAGGTTTAATACTAAACCGGATATGTTTTTAGGCTATTATAAGCAACGTACCATCAACTGGTGCCAAAACTAACCTTTGTGATACAATAACCTCTGAGACCCATTCGTCACAGATACATTTCAACACATCGTTTAATCTGGATGCTACAGACCACTATTATTCGAATCTTTTGTCAATGATGCTCCGAGTTCTGTCTGTATGCTACGAAGAACAACCTTCAGACACGCCATTTTGTCATGAGTCTGAAAATAACGTTTTAATAAAGATACATAGCGATACAGTACAGCAAAACCCAGAAGATCTGTCGGACATCCGTAAGTTGTATTTTCACCTAATTATTTTCTTAGGGTGTTATAAGTCAATTTGTTTCGATCTGTTGTCGTCTTCACTAGCTCAGATACGGTCCGCCTGTTCTGATGCATCAAAAACCTGTGATATAAAAATTGCTGCGCTCTCTCAGTATATTCAGATAGAGTATCTGAGTAATTGTATTTACAAACTACGAGAAGAAAAAGAACGATCGTGTTTGGCCAAGGCAGGTTCTCTTCATTTGTTTTTTTCTGCTGGATGATGGTTGTATTTGCATTATATTCTTATTTCTAAGTGTGCAGTGATTCGGGACCACCATTCATGTTCTCTTTATTTATGCTGGTTTCTGTTTTACGTTCTATAGTTTTCGCCTGGGTAGTTTGGCTCAGCTTATCGCTTCTTCTGACAGTAGTCCATTACACGACAGGATATTTAATAAATATTAATGTTTAGAATAAGCGAATAGGCAAACAAACTTAACCATTCGTAAGAAAGAGTTAACAGTCTTATGAGTATTCGCTCGCCACTGACCGTCACACTTTCATCCGATAACGTTCCCAACTAATGGTGCGCACAGTCGCTCATTCTCCGTCCTCGTCGACCTCGCTTCTCGATTTTGCTGAAGGAAGCATTTAATGATTTCATGGCCGGTGTCTATAGTGTCATCTGCCAACCGTCAAAAACTTTATTTGACCGTGTGCAGTGTGGCAAATCATCTATCGGTATGCGGAGTGCGTGACAAAGCCAGTGTAGACGGTACATTTTCATTATCTTGACCACTGTTGACGAACTTGCACACCTCGCTGTCGCGTTGCCTACATAATAAGTCAATTTGATATGGGACGACAGGAAGTGGCAACGGGGATCTAATACCGAGAGAGTAAACACATATTCTACATGAATGAGCCACCTGTGATCTTTTGAGAACAAGCACATCGTAAAAATTCCTTCTGCTTCCGCTGTCGCCATAAACTCGACTTCAGCGGTATTACAATACCAAACCATCGAGGTACGTAAAGCTGGCAACTATCTCAATCTGTCTGCCTGTAGCAACTAAGGTTGTATCGGTCCCTTCTTACAACAACGGTACACTTTTAAGGTGCAAAGTGCACACCGTTTAAAGGTTGTTAGCGGCTCAGTAAGGTCTTCTTATTTGCAGAACTTCGTAAAACTATGGTGGCCGCATACCCAGTGTCGATCAGCTTGCTACTTGGCAAAAGACTCACTGCGAGGTCCTCGAAGCCTCCAAATGTTCCTTCCAGAATATTTATCACGTGGCTGAAAGGCAGTTGAAAATCGATTGACTGTCGACTACCACTTAAAGCAGAGTGTGATCAAGATAGCTTCCCATACACACAAAACGTTTAAATTGAGCATATCACAACTCCAGTAAATTGCCCCACTTCACTGGGACTCCCTTTTGATGCGAAATCTGCGGGAATGTCGGGTAACCGAGTCGAAGACCACCTTTAGGTCCAAAAATGCCACGACGGTTGGCTGTGAGGATGCGCAATAATGTCTGCGCGTCTATCACAAAGTGATGGTGTGTTCTCTGCGCTTGCGGGCAAGTGTAATCTCCGTTTTCTCTCTCCACTGGTTGTCTTTTTGAAGCCGCCTTCACTGTGAAACTTGTATGTCTTTGGTGCGATGGAAACAGTTACTACTGTGATTGTCTTGATTTCCTGGCATATCTTTGAACATGCGAAGCGACTGTTACCAAACGCTACTCACTCGACATCTTCGGTCTCTTCATGGAACGAAGGGGTGTGGCCAATTTGGAAAACATTTTACCTCTACCATCTTTGAAAAGGGTTAGAGAAGATGTCAAGATCCAGAACCTTTATAAGTTTCAATAGTTGAAATTGCGTCGGTTTCCGACAGTGACTGATCAGAACTGTCACCTAATCACAGTTTCTCTATCGTACAGATGTGCGCTTGGCCGTCGTCCACTTACAGTTTGGGATGCCCTCCCTGAAAAGCTGTCGAACTGAAGGAACACAACGATGTTCGGAAACGAACCATGTATCTCCGGTCGCGTTTTTGAATATGAGAAGAATTTGACCTAGCTTAATCTGAGATGAACGGCAGCAGCCAACAGGGGAAAGGAAAAAGCGCGAGATGTACTCACATCCATTGGACGACACCCTAAAACGGTCCATGTAATGTTTGAGCACGTTAAGTTAAAATCATAAAGGTTCAAGAAGAACTACTTGAAGACTAAACAGATAGACGCATCGTTAAGAAAGTGCAAGCATCCACTGCGCACAACTGAGTACACGACTGAAGAAAATGACACTGATATAGGATATCCGCACCAAATTTAGTACGAATGTGGTCAAACAGTTCGGCCCTCGTGTTTAACATGCTGTTGATAAATGGATTGAAAACAACACAACGTTTCGAGCAAGTTGTAATACTCTACGTTTCAACCACCTCGGGTGGCCTTCCTCAGGAGTGTTGTAATCGAAATCACATCCTTTGTTAATGTGATATCGATTACAACACTTCTGAGGAAGGCCTCGCCGAGGTGGTTGAAACGTAGAGTATTACAACTAGCTCGTAACGTTGTTATTCTCAATCCATTTATCAAAATGACACTGAGTTTATAACCGGTCTCTTGTAGCAGGCACAAATATAAACGTACATTCAGAACAGAAACGAAAGTACACGGTTGCATCCAGAATCCTCAAAGAAGCCATACAATCCTCGGCCATTACAGTTATTTCACAAGACCTTCTTGTGCAGATGGTTGTGCATACCGAACGACGTATTCACCATTGTTTTAGAACATCACTGACGTAAGTTGAACGTCTTCCGCTGCTAATTATTGTTTTCTTATTATCATAAACTCTTCAGCTAATCTCTTTCAAACGAAGCATTATACTCGAGTTTCCCTCCTGCTATAGCTCAGTAGTGCATATTCCTGTCACGCCCCGGATTTGAAATGTGGCGACGTTTTCATGTGGCAACCATGTTATCAAGTGCGTTGTTGTCCACACATGTTCATTATCGTATCAAGTGAAATCACTCAGTCACATTATGAAATTAAACGTACTAATTTTGAATTTTGTCGTCTTTCTGTCGCAACGCTTTGGCCGAGGTGTCGACAGCCAGCTTTGTTTCCATTTTAAATATTACCACACCAAACCAATTTGTCCCGTTTCCCCCTCTTTTGTTAAATACTTCTTTACCTGGTGACCCCCAATCCTGTTTTCGCGCACACACCAAAGACTTACCTCACTTACCACCAACGACGAAAGTCACAACCGGAATGATAATTTGCCAAACACTAATATTCCTTTGCTTGAAAGAATTAAACCCTTACTCGTCCTCCGAACACCAGTTAAGCTTGCCACCTTTAATGTTCGAACACTTGTGTGAATAGGCCAGCAGGCAGCTGTTGCACGAACTTTGGAGGCCATCGCCATCGATATCTGTTGTCTTGCTGAAACATGGCTTCAGGACTTTAGCTCAGTGCTACACCTCTAATCTCCGCCAGCCGTTTCACCATGTGAGTATCATGTGCGCTTGTTTGGAGACTGTGGTTTAAGCCATTGGCGAAGTCGGTGTTGGAATTGTCCTAAGCCCATGAACAGATAAGGCGCTGCTTGGCTGGATACCCATCAGCAACCGTTTTTGCACTGTCACACTCGAAGTTATAGTTAGAGCATCCAGAGGTGCCCATCACGAACGGTGTCTGTTTTTTGTTGCGGCATATGCCTTCATAGACTATAGATCGGACGCAGACCAAAGTGACTATCACATCAAGGGCTCACTACCCCTCGACAAACCGTGCGGCGTACGAACATTACTTTACTAGCTGGAGACTTAAACGCTCAAGTAGGCGGGATAAACGCTGATCAGCGTGACGTAGGTGGACCATAACTCTACAGTACTCGTCAAACAGACAACAGTGAACGTTTTTTTGCAGCTCTGTGCTGATAACTGTCTGTTTTTGGCAAGTACTAATTTTCGTCGTTCTAGGCGACAGTACACCACCTGGCGACCTCCATCACCAAGTTGATCATGGACACAGATTGACCACATGGCCATCAGTTATCAGTGGCGTGGCTATTTCCAGGATAGTAAATCAGTTCGGGGAACCCGCATGGATTCCGATCATGCACTGTTATGTGCTAGGATGGCTTTGAACTTTGGTGGGATACCGCTTCGCCGTCAATTACAAATTGATGTATCTAAACTGGCAGAGCCACAGACGCTTTACTCTTAACAGTGTGTGTTTGGTTCTAGTTTAGGTCCCACCCACCAGACAACTGAAACACATTGGACACTTATACGGCAGGCAGTGCATAAGTGCGGTACTGCTTCATGTACTGCTGTAGTAAACACGAACGATCGTACTATAATATTCACACCACTACTATTCAATAATGAGGTAGAAACATGGATTTTGATATTGAAGTGGCTGCGGGAAAAATACAAGAAGGAATATTGAGATGCAGCATGGCGTGAAATGGTTCACGCGTCCTTGACGTTCTGGGAGCAGTATCGTACGTAGATGAGTGGATTTGTTTGTTGTCATGTTGGAACGCCTAACCCATGTGTTAGTTTGCTGAATACTTGACCTTCGCGCCATCCGCGTTCTTGGCTCACAACACTACCACCCTTTCAGCTGGCAACCGATGGGTGTCTATGTTGTCACTAGCACTTTACGACACTCACCGGAATATCCCATCCAACAGTGAATGTAGCTCGACCCGCAAGGTTACTTGCCTGGATCTCCAGAAGCAACCACGAGACAATCGCGAGGCCTGGTGGACACAACGCGCCGTCGAAGTGGAGCGAGCTGTTGCTACAGGAAACTTCCGGAAGCTATATCATCATATCCGAGCAACTGGTAGCAGGAAGCCAGGTACGAGCTAGGTACTCTGCGAAGTCATTGTTGAGCTTATCGGTAACCTCTAACGATGCCCAGGACGCTGAACTGATCACTTCAAACAGCAGTTCAACTGCCCACCCGCGTCACTAACTAAGCCTTCGGGCTCTGCCTATGCTCATCGGTCTGTTGCCTTTTCTCCGCCCTCGGAAACAGAAGGCCTTCCCGAGGCCAAGTTTCTGAAATGTCACAAAGCACCCGGTCCAGGCAAACTCTCGATCTTTTTGTAAATGGAGGTCAAGTCTTAGTTAGAGAGCTGACGGTTCGGCTCCAGAAACTCTGGGTCAGTGAAGTTGTTTCAAACTACGGGTTTGACTAACATTGTCCCCATTATCAAAAGGGTTTCATGTAATTCTTGTCCAAATCACCGAGGGATTGTACTTCGTAAAATAGGCAAAACGCGTGAAGAACATATCCATGAGCAGCAGGCTGGATTTCTCCCCGGTCGCGGTTAAAGTGATCACATCTCCACACGTCGCCTGGTGCATGAACTCCGCGATTCACATACAAGGCCAACAGTTGCTTTCTTGGACATCAGAAGGGCTTTCGATTTGGTTGACGGGGCTGCACTCGGGGGTTGTCTATCAAGGGAGAATTTACGCTAGAAATATGTGAACATTCTGAAGACATTTTACTGTCGGACCTCGGACAGGATTAGGGCTTATGGCTGCGTATCGTCGACCTTCGGCATTCCAAGTGGAGGGCGACAAGGTTGTCCAGCCTCTCCTTTCCTATTCAACCTTGCAGTAGACGAGATCTTAGAGTGTACTCTGCCAGACTGTGAATATGGTGATGTGGATTCTGTCCAAGACATTCCACTTCGAGACATAGAGCACGTAGACGACATCGCCTTAATCTGCGAGGGCTAACAGGGAGCATAGAACATTTCGGACAGACTAGAGCCTTCAGTTCGTCAGTTTGATATAGCCTTTGCACCTACTAAGTGCCAAGTGCTGTTACAAGGTGGGTAGGTCCCTGCGTCTACCCTCATTCTTGGTAATGAGCCGTTGGAGACAGTCGAGAAGTTCACGTGTCTGAGAGTTGTATCAATGGAGATGATGAGATTACAAGTCGCATAGCTAAGCCTCGGATGACCCTCACCAACTTACGCCATCTGTGGCATCGGTATGGCCTTAGTTTTTCTATGAAAGGCCGAGTGCATAATGCCACTGTTAGAGCAGTCCTGTTGTACGGCTCCGAAACCTGCTTCATTCGCGAGGAGGATGTCCATAGTGTCTGACTTCCTGGCTGGAATTCGAAGAACACTGAACACTCTTGATTGAGAACTCTGTCTGGTTTAGCAAAATACGGAAATCAATGGCGCTAGTGTTACGAGTCTCTGTCTGTATTGTTGTAGCTTCTTTTCCCTTCCACATTTGTTTCCTCCTTCGCTGTGGTTTTTCTTCTCACATTTTGGCACGTTTATCACTCGTGTTTATATATATATATATATATGTATTTATGTGTGTTCCCTTAGAAGTAGTACTTAGAATGCCCTGTCTTCCCGAGAGGAAGCACATGAAAGCGCGACTGGAGTTCAGATTTCGGCCGTGGCAAATATATGTACTACTGGCTGGCTGTTTAAAGGGCGAAACTCGAGTATAGTTCTTATTTCCAGTGGACGGTGGATGAAAGACCGAAAATGCAAACCCTGCAATCATTTGCCAGTGCCGTTCAACTTACATTAACTAACATCCCTTACTACTTATCGGACCTCAGTGAAGCTCCAACGTCACAGTATTCAAACAGTTTGTGCTTGATGTCTGCTTACGAGTTTATTCGTAATTGATTTTGGTTTCTTCAGCATGTTTGTTCGTTGCTTAGAATCCCGAGTCTCGCCGCATTCTTGGTTGATGTGTTTATCTACCTCCGAGTGGAAGGCGGTGTTGTTTTTATTCTCCTTAGTTTTTGTTTTGTGTAAAGGCACTCTAAAGAAAACGTTTTCCTCACCTCATCTTTTTTACGCTGTTCCTATTTCAGTTTAGATGAATTTCATTTCTTTCGTCTTCTGTTATTTCCCTTGTTCATGGACATTGACAAGAGGTGGCTATTCCGTTTAATCGAGCATCAATTTTCTTTTTCCTATTCCTTCTTTTACCTGAGTTTTCTACAGGAATTTATGGTAGATTCACACCTGTTTTCTTGTTCTGTCCTTGCGTGCCGGTTTGCGGTTGTTTGCTTCGTAAAACTGGTGGTAACATCAAGTGAAACTTTCTCTGTTTTGCTAGGGAAAATATTATGTTGTTTGTAATGGAGTAAAAAGAAGCATTCGCTCTATAGCCCTGTTCAGCGATATCTTCTAGAAGGTGTTATAAGCTCAATCCCCGCTTTAATCGGAATTCTACTGATAAGTCTTCTTTGCAGTTATGGAATATTTGAGTTCACGATGTGTGAAGTCACATAAAATTGAGTGTTTGTCCTCTGACTAGTTTACATATGACCGTGTGCATCTCGTTACAGCAGATCTTTCAAAATTCGTTTTTGCCAGGTTTTTCACCACAAACAGTCACGTTTCTCTCTTTTACTCGCCTATCCTAATATGACCAATAAGTGGTTTGGCAGATTTATGGTTTCAGTTGAGACCCAATTGTGAAATGTCAGGGCTTCGGCTGGATTCGATCCTAATATTGTTGGTGTTGTTATTTTCACATAAATTTGGGAACTGGCCAAGTGCCGATTCAGCATCATGAAACAAATACCGCTCACAAAAAAAATTGTTACTGAATATGTCCCGATAGATAAGTTGCGCAGTTGTGGATTTAGGCTGTTGAAAACCACAAATCTATTTATGTATTTATCCATGGCAGGTATTTATTGTGGCGTTTCAAACCTATCCTCGGACATGTTGTCAAATTATCTCCGTAGAGAAATAGACAGTGTTACGAAGTGTTCAACAAACAGCGCGTGGGTGCGTTTTCAAGCCACAGTAAATTTCCCAGGGGCTTTTAGCCGTGTTTGGCAATGGCTTGAGCCATGGGATCTTTTGGTTCCCTGCAAAGGATATGCGTTAAGTCGACGGAGACTTTTCAAGGTCGATTGTTTCGTTATTGCCAGACCGCTGCTGTGCCTTCTCCAGCCTACGCTAGCTTTCTCAAACGGTCTGTTCACGTAATACTTGAATGTGCCTTACAGAATAAGCTGCAGAAGACGAGAGCAAAACAAAAAGGTCAACTACCCTGTGACTGTTTAACCAAGCAACTAATATCTCTGGAAACGATGTCAAAACTGTAGTTTTTGATGACGAACGAATAGTTGATTTACACTGCGACGATCGGAATGGAAGTTGCCTTGCTATTCTCTTGAGTAAATCTTCCCAAAAATCTAGAAGTAAAAGTCATACTGATTCCTTAATGATTTGAACAAACAAGGTGCAAACCCTTTTGGAAAGGGCCTAACAACGGCTGTACAGGAGGCCTTGGAATTTCATTCTCGAAACCACATTTTACCAATAAGGTGAGTTTGTTGTCGACTGAGTACACTACCACCACTCTGGAAGACTGCTGTGAGAGAGTCGCATGATTTTGAATCCTTGTGTTGCTTGAAAAATTGATGTTTCTTTGCGAACTTTTGCTTACCGTGGTGGTTCGCCGGGTCTTACTAATGGAGCAGGAAAGATTAGTTTTTCTGCACTCATTTAGGCTGGTAGCCAATTGACCTGCTGTTGAAAGTGTTCTGCTTATCTTTACTTGCGTTGAGATGAGCAACTTGTCGGCTCATCGCTTCTCTCACGGACACCATGGGTGACCTTTGGCAATAGTTCGCGTTCTGTCAAGTCCTTCAGAATGCTTTTTGCAGCCCAAAACTTCGAATAGATTCTGCCGGACTGTTGTCACGTAGATTTGATCTCGTACAGTAAAGTTGCGAGGGTTTCTGATTGGTTCGTGTACTGTTCAGCAATAATAGATGTAGAAAACGGAGTAGAGTCTCACACTTCCAAGGCTAGTGCACTCTTCTACGTGTGCTATCCTCGTCGACAAAATTACGCACTTGAAGCATATGAACCACTTTTGCAATTTGACTGTGGGAGGCATGTTACTCTACGATTGTGAGCCGTGACCGCCCAAGAATGACGACCTCAGCCATACCCAGGTTTTCGATCATTCCCAGCATCCAGTACCATGTATCGAATGGCACCAGCAAACAAGAGATAACGATTTTAAGATGTTCGATAGTGTGAATCAGATAGGTCTATTCACCTAACCCCTAAGGATGCGTGGGTGTATGTTGCCAGGCATTTTTCCGAAAATGTCAGCCCGTCTTTTACCATACATACACCTTTTGCTGAGCTTCATGATCATGATCATGATCATCATAGACAGCAATACATCAGTGGTTCACACTGATGCTTAACTGCCACACAGCCATGAAGAAGAAACAAACCCTGTTTAGGAAGATAGAGAAAAAAAGGGAGAGGGTAGGGAACCTAACCGCTAAAAATAGCTACATCTATATTCAAACATACAACATCAAGGCGCCTACACCTTGCAAACAAACAACCAAACTAAGTGAAAGTAAGGCGTTATCAGCAAGACAGCTTTCTCACGGTTTTCATTGCCCCGCGTCATAAAGTGCACTCACTTCACAGACAAATCGGCCAAACAACGATAACATCCACGCCACTGAGTTCGGTTAGCCGCCATCTCACCTAAAGTTTCAAGCCACCGACTCTGTGAGTCGCGAGGGTTCCAACCCGGGAGACGAACCCGATCTACAGTGCCCAACCCCTTCGTGAATGATTTCATTTGTCTACGCCAGGTCATCTGTCCACCTCGCACCTTACGCCAGTCGGCTGCAGCGTCGGCAAAGAGTGCTCGGTGTGGCAAGCGATTAGCTGGCCTCCTTAGTACATGACCTAACCATCTAAGTCTGTGCAAATGTAGTGACTGAATAAAAGAACTCATTTGACAATCATTGTCAAACACCCGCTTCCTAACCTCCTCGTTGCTTACTCGTTGGTGCCACCCGATACAAGCGATTGAACGCAGACATCGGTGGTTCACGTCCTCTACTCTGATCGGCCATGTTTCGCTGCTCCAAGATCACATATGCAAAATCCGAAACGGTTAGTTAGTGACTTAGCAAAGGTAAACTAAAACAGCTACTGGTGACTTAGAGAGTGTAGGTTTCGTTTGTTCCTCTCTGGTTGCACATCGTATCTCTCGAAGTTTGTGAGATATAGATGCCAACAAAGTCAACTGGCCTGAATGTTGTTGTTTTTGGCTGCTTCACGTCTTATTTTTGACCATTTGATGAAGTTAGGTAGGGAAAATTGCAATAAATCTTTCTCGAGTATGTTATCTTACTTTCCTTTACAGCTCATTTTTCACTTATGTTGTCTAGGGACCTTAGTGTTGAATACTTACGTTTATACTGGTTTTTATGTTACTGCTCACTTTTCCTTCCTGTCTTCAAACGAGAGCTTGCATCGCATTCAAGCATAACTGTCAATGATACCTAGGAGGGGTTGAATTCCGGTTACTATATATGCTATTGCCTGGGTCCTTGTAGTTCGACGGTATCTTGCTCTTAATTGATATGGTACAACAGATAGTCGTAAAAACCTTGTAGTAATCCGATTTTTTACTAGTTCGACCATAGTTGTTCGTTTCTGGCGTAATGTCAGTGTTTCTTCTGTCTACTACGTCCAATTTCTTTCAGTCTGCTGATGTCACCAGGTCTTTGCAGCTTGACTTACTCCACGAAATTGGTTGTCAACTCCACCGTCATATTCGCTTGATTCTCCAAGGCGTTTTCTCTTCCTATTGTGCCGATCGCCCAACTCATGTCCCGAATGATCCTTGGCTGAACTATGAATTAACCGACTCCCCCCTTATCCGACTGGTGGTCCCCGGTATTTTGCCTAGTTACACTTCCATGTGGGCGTTGGCTAACGTCTCTGTGTTGAAGCAACCTCTCGATTCGGTAATTGTGAGTGGGCGTTTGGAACCACCCTTAGGTTCGGACGAAGTTATGTGCAATCTGCTTGGTGAATTGCAAATGGAAATGGCCATAGCGTCGAGTGGAGCGACTGATGCTGGGCTGATCGGTGGGAAACGACCGTTGCAGCAAGTGAGTTTGTCGTATTTTTCTATTGCTTGTTGGACTTAGCTATCTTATTGGTTTATCATTTCTGTCTAGGCCAGTGGTCGCAATAGGTCGACTATCAATCACATGATTGAGGGTTGGGGCGCCGAGTACCCCGACCGTTTCTATCTAGGTTTGTGCAACCTGACAGCTTTGAATCAACTATTTCATATGACAGCTGACATCTGTGGTGTGAAAGCGGAAAACTTAAACTCAGTTTGGAACGTCATTAGTTTTTATTAGTGGTAACTTTATTGCATTGCATTTTAGATTCACATTTTCGTACAATTGCCTTTTATGTTCTATCTCTTGCGCTTACAATATCTCAACAGCGTCCGCATTGACTGCCAATTGCTTAGCTGCAAATTTCTACTCCTACTGTTCCGTTTACTGTTGTCTAAGTTTAAACTGCCTGACCTCTAACCCACATGTGTTCTTGACAGTGTCATAGTAGCAAACCCTGTAAAAGTTGAACGCTTATCTCGACCTTCTCAGTCTATTGTGCACGTAACATGAGTATTGGATGGTAGTTCTACTTTTTCATCCCTCTGTATCATCAACGGAGGCCTTCAGTTACCGCTCTGTTCAGTCCTGCAAACGCCTGCCAATTGAGTTTGTTTTCATCTGTTTGTAGCATTCTGTCTTTTTATACACTTTCTTGCGGGGGTTTTATCTTTTCCAACACTTCCTCAGTAGATTAGTAATGACTATAGTTGTTGTCAGTCTTGTTTTATTATGCAACCCGTCAACATCCAACTCATATGTGACTTAATTTATATGATACCACCATCATAGACAGCAATGCATCAGTGGTTCACACTGATGCTTAACGGCCACACAACCACGAGGGAAAAAAACCTACATAGGAAGAGAGAAGAAAAAGGGAAGGGGAAGGGACCTAACGACTAAAAATAGCTACGTCTATATTCAAACATACAACATCAAGGCGCCTACACCTTGCAAACAAACAATCAAACTGTAAGTGAAAGTAAGGCGTTATCAGCAAGACAGCTTCCTTACTGTTTTCACTGCCCAGCGTCATTAAATACACTCACTTCACAAACAACTCGACCAAAGAACGACAACATTCACGCCACTGAGCTCGGTCAGCCGTCACCTCACCTAACGTCTCAAGCCACCGACTCCGCGAATCGCGAGGGCCCCAGCCCGGGAGACGAACCCGATCTACAGCGACCAACCCCTTTGTGGACGATTTCATTTGTCTACGCCAGGTCATCATCTGTCCGCCTCGCACCTTACGCCAGTCGGCCGCAGCGTCGGCAAAGAGTGCTCGGTGTGGCAAATGACTAGCTGGCATCTTTAGTACATCTGATGATAACAGATAACTTACGCATTATATGATTGGAAACTGACTGACGTAATCCCCCTGATCGTTACCGTCTGTAAACTGCACAGTAGTTCTCATTTCTATACAGATTTTCGAACAACTACTGATGAATATGCATTTTCGGATTCGGCAATTAGCCATCGATCGGCATGAATATGGTCAAATTCTCTGCGCTCTGGTCAGTTTGTGCAACACCTGCCTTGTAGACGGATCGAGACCCATCAATCAGCTGGTAAGTTATAGGATAACCGTTCTCATTTGCTGATGGTTCCTGTTAGTTTTACTCTCTTGAACAGAATATCCCTCGTTGTGCATCAGGCTTCCAAATCATTGTCACTTCCGTACGTTCTATCTGTGACGAGTTCCGTGCATGCGAGTGCAAGGTGGTTCTTCTTAACTCACATATTATTTACAACTTTGGTTTCCACAATTTGCCCATGAGTTGTTACAGGAGGAAGAACCATCTTTTCTTGTTCGTCCCTGTCTCCGTGTTGGTCTGTAACAATGGTGCCGTACGCTTTACAGATGTGAAAGTGGGGAATGGACGTGAATAAGTGTTACCGGAATAAAGCGAGTGGCGCGTGCTTATGCCAGCAACGGGCGCTGAAACACAATAAAAACGTTCCGTCAGATAAACACATTAAGTGGCCTTTGAGAGTAAGCTAGGCTTGTTGTGCAAGCTGTCTCTCACATATGTACTGGTAGAGGCGATACACTAAACAAATTCATCCGTAACCACGGAGTTAGGCAGTATTCCCGCGTAAACAGACCTCTGTCTACGTAATAACCTGCCCATTTCGTAGTCCACTTTCAACGGATTACCCTTCAGGCATTCGTCATTGTTTGGTAAGGGGCGATCTGCATGTGTGTGAAACGCGGTGCAAGGTATTGTGTGGGTTATAATTAGGTGTCTCCCGATGTGTTTGTATTCCATTGTGAATTGACCTAAGTCTGGTAGTCTCTTTGAGTAGTGCATTTTCCTGAGCTTCATAATACTTCTGATGGCCCGTCCCTGCTAAATCTTTCCTAGATAAGAACGACAAGCCCGTATGTTCGTCTCCAGATATGGTCGGATTATAAAGGTGGACATGATCAAACGAAGTTTCTGTATCAGCTTTAGATGTTGTCAATGGATTAAATTACCAATTGTTTGCAACTTTTTCTAAAATGATGGCGAGAAAAACCTCTTCATGGAGGATCTTACAAATTCTTCTTAACAGGTGCAATCTCATTTGAGCTTTCAAGCCGTGGCTATGCAATTACTGGCAGACTTCACCTGTCTGTCACTTAGGTATATTTTGCACACGGATGCGAACAGTCTAGTGTTGCCAAGGTGGTCAGCGCAGTCTTGACAGTGGATGTACATGATTTTTAACTTGTTGACGTTGAACGTCAAACTGTTTTCTAAGAACTACTGGTTTAGGCATTTCAAACCGTTGTATAGGGTTTACACATCTTCCGGACACTACAAATCACCGGAGTTTTGTGTCTTCGGCCTACAGCGACATACTTGTTAGTTCTAAAACGAACAACAAGGATACTAAGATGGATCTCTACGGAACGTCGCTGCTGTCGACAGGCTAGTATTATAGCCATCTGTTGATGATACAACCCAACCTGTAATTCTTTAGTTAGGATATTTGTCGGATAAAATCGCAGTTTCTCAGCTTATATTGGTTACGTTAGCTGCATCGTTACACTGAGCATCGCTCGCTAGGGTAAACGAGGACTGTTGGAGCCACTCTATCACATTAGCGGGCTAATTCCAATCATCCTAATATAAGGCAATACAATTTACTAGGTTATAATTATCACACTATCCCTCTGTAATGATTAAGATGTTGGAGTGTGCGTAAAATCTGACGTCGTGCAAGTTTGTCATAAAATTCGTTATCTTCCCAGCTTTCTGTATGATATCTTACTCTACAGTACCGCATCAGCAGTATAGTGAGTGGTAGTGGTGATAAGGAGTGACAAAACTGCTTTCTTCATTCATGCACTCTTAATGATCCCAGGCCTAATCAGAATATACCGTAGTTCGAGCCGACGCTTACCTTAACAACGATGCAGAAAAAAATACAGAACTAAAAATGTTGTGAATGTAAGTACGCCATTGACTACAACACATTACTACCTCGGAGAGCGTTTTCAACCGACGATTTGAGTGATCACGTGGTCCACAATCGAACGGGCTACGGCCACCCACTTTTCATGCACAGCGTGGTCAGGGTCTTCACATTTTGTGGCCACGTCGTTGTTTGATCACTTCGTGGTTTCTCCTGACTGTTAGTGGTCTCAGTAAACTATAACCGAGCGCAGAAAACACTCGGTTGATGTGTAGAGTGCCTAATCATCGCAGACAACGCAACTTGATTGTTTGGCCAGTTGACCGAGTATCTCGAGCGCCCCGTTACACGCTCTGGTGAACGGCCTTGTTTATCAAATGACACCTCATTTGATTTAGGTCAACTAGTTAAGACAACGGTGGTCTAATGCAGCGAGTTTGTCGATGTCTTTGTTTCGAACATGTCAGTTTTCTTAATCATACGGCAAAACACGATACACACAAACACCATATACCCGTTCTTACGACGATAACCAGACGTCTTTTCAGCGCCATTTGATAGCTTAGGACAGCAAGGGTACACGTTGCCTTCGCTAATCTCGTTTTTTTCTTATCAACATTATTACCAACTAACGAGATGGTAGTACGCACGCCTGTGAAAATGCCCAACATCTTAGTGGGATGACCTGTATTTAAGAGCGTAGAAGTAGAAGTGCTCCAACCCTGGAACCTCATTTTACATCTTTAAATTCCCCAGTGTATTCCTTACACACCAAGCCGATCCCTTAATGTGGTCTCCGTGCCCTCGACATAAGGATTAAGCAATGCAATGTCGTCCGAATATTCCTTTTCCGCTAACTTAATGCCATGAAGGAACTCAACATGATGCTTGTTAGATTCTATAAGCACGCTTGTCAGAATGTTGCTTATGACACAATTAAACAGGAAAAGAGAAATCGGACACCTCTAGCGAACACCGTTAGTATTAATGAACCTCAAAGATAGTTGTCCACAAACTTACAACAGTCCGTATTTCTCTAGAACTCTTTACGAAGAATAATGTTCCAGAATCGAAGACAGCCTTTAGGTATAAGAGTAGCACGACCGTCAACTGCCTATAAGAGTACCGATGCTCCCAGGGTCGCCGTAGGGTGAAAATATGGTCTGCGCACTGTCGACTTGGTCGAGGTCCTGTCCAAACTTCACGATTTTCATTGGTTTGATGAGCCGACGCAAAATCAGGTCAGTAAGTAATTTGGACGTGATTTACACTACACTGATGCTTCGGTGATTGTCACATAGATTTCGGGTCCTCTTTTTCGATCAGGAATAACCACTGGTTAACACAAATGACGAGGTAATCTTCAGATATTAAAACAACCTAAGGAAGTTGTGTCAGTTCTAATATCAGCCTAATTTTGCTTCATCTTCAGAAAGATATTTAGGGGAGAAACAAGGTCCGAGAGTCTTGTACATCTCAATAACTTAGGCTCTCGTACCACTTTCACTTCTGACGGAGTGCCGTCTGGAATGCAATGACTGACTATCCGGATCCCCCTCCTCCATGTGGTCCGGTTGCTACCATCTAAACTCTTTCCCGAAATATTCAGTTCATTTAGCCAAGTTGACGTGACTAACTGATGTTAAGCGAACTATCTTTTTACGTATGATCTCGATCGATTCCACGGCCAACATAACCACAAATCAGCGTATGAGGGCTCTCTTCATCTCATTGGATTGTTCCACCATGTGATGTTCACGGTATTTACACAGGCTTTTAATCAGCTTGCGTTCAAGTTCTTGATGGTTGTCGTCATATTCCGAGCCAGGTGGAATCGAACAACGTCTATTCACAAGGTTCCTCCACATAACAGAAATCCAATCCTCTCAGAACTGTGTAACTCCTTCGCTAGATACCTTTTCACAGTAAGTTTTCATATTTGCTGCAGTTTGCTTCCAGTACTCGTTAGATTCTCTCACCTTACTCGATTTGGGCGGTTCGTTTGTCAATGAATCCTCAGAAACGTTACTTTCGTTTTCTTCGTTCGAATACCAGTTATTTGTTTTACATTTGCAAGTGTACGAACTCTAAACAAATGGCAGAAAACATGGGGCACGCACAACGGTATGATCCAAGCCCACGTGGTTACTGTAAAATGTGACAGTCTTTAACAGCATGGTGCCACCTATAACTGACTGCTGTATGATTAATCTGTATCCATAACTTACGTGCACAAGGAGGTTTCCACGTGACATTTTTCTCTGTATTAAAATGCAGTACTCAAAATGTACAACCTATGAGACGCACGTAGTCACAACAATCTGTCACCACTGTCTACCAGATGAACTGTGGAACACTTACCGACCCTGGGCATGTTGTTTGTTATCGCTGGTTCGAGTCCAGTCGAAGCCCAGGTTTTTCACAA
>JTDE01002159.1:85443-96412 GCA_014338405.1 Paragonimus skrjabini miyazakii | reverse complement strand
GACTACGTTGGGTATTCAAGTCACCGACTGATATGATTGTGTGTGTGTGTTTAGTTTGTTTCAGAAGGTCGATGTAGGCGTCGTAGAATGCATTCTTGTTAGCATCTGAATTACGGTCTTTTGGAGCGTACGATGGTGTTATGAAAACCGGGCATTTTTCTGATTTCCGCTGACAGACCGATGTGCTGAGTTTGATAATGCACAAGCAACTGTTCGCTGAGATCCACTCGGGCAAACATTATTCTATTTTGAAACCTAGTGCAATTTCCCCCAGGTTGACCACGAAATTCAGTTTCGGCGAAACCGAATCCCTTAAGGAGAAAGCTCGGGTCCGCAGTCATCTAAAGATGAGCTCAGTTGAATGACGGTCCTAAAATCGAACATTCGCGTCTCCGAGGCACAGCAATATCTAGATTTAAAAAGTATTCGCCAAAGTGATTTACTGACCTCCGTGTCAGAGACTGTGGACATTGCGAGTGTCAATGTTTACCTGTTGTCTTGAGTTCGGAAAACAACTATCATTCGAAGGTACAGGAAAGATAAGACGATTTAACCTTCCTATGTACACAAGCACACAGTTGGCCGTTATATTCTGCCATATCTGATGTTTTTTCTAACCACCGATGTAGCTGTTCGTCTAGTCATCATTCTAGCAGAAAACGACCCATATAGTGGCTCATAATGGCGAGTTTCTTAACCTGTTTCCACACTGTCCAATTACTTCGGGGTTTTTTCAGACCGCTCGAAACCACATTGACTAACACGCAGTGTGACACGTTCCGTCAGCATACGAATGTGGTCCAACTGTTATGACCTGTACACTTATTATACCGTCTGTGGACCACAAAATGAATTGTTTCTCGAACACGCCGATTGACCATGACTTTTCTCCCGTTGTCTGACCCTTTATTACCAATTTTTCCCACTGTCTTGATGTGATGGTCAGACATTTTAACTGTGGCAACTTGCCAGGCTCTGTTAGTTCGAGTTAGGTTCCCTCTGAACACAACCCTCATATCAGTGAAACAAAACCGGTTGCACCGCTAGAGGCATATCTCATACTACTGACTATCTTAGAATTCTCAAGTAATGTGACGGAATTTCATGGATGTATGACAGAATATTTTAAAAATGATTTCAGCACTTTTGCCTTCCGAATAACAAAGCAAAGAGTTAGTAAAGGCATTTTAAAACGTGAATCGTTCAACGGTTGTCCGTAGCCACTAGTATATTATCCTGTATAAAAATACAGTACAATTCACGCTTGATTTGACTTTGAACGCATACGATCTGCATAGCTGTGATGTGACACATCAGTTTTTCTTTTTACATCCTCTTGTCAAATTACAATATCTCCTGTCGTTTTCTAAACTGTTTTGGGTCTTAAGTGATTACCCCCTTACCCTTCATTGATCATCTTTGGCTCATTAACAGCACAACTTGCTGGAAGCCTTCACTACTTAGTGACTTGAACATTTGTCATTGACTTCCAAAGAGATTCGTTGTAAAAAAAAAGCCTTTCTTCGGTTGCCTCGTTTGTGCGGTTGTTGGACCTGAAGCTCTTGAAGTAAACCACCTAATAAAAAAGTAGCATTAAAGTAGTTTATGCTATGGTTGTCTTTACTCTTACACTGCAGCCGACGATTTCTGCGATGTCACGAGTGACAAAGATATGTAACTACACAACGCACATTCAATATCCTTATGGCTATCTCGTTAGTCATACTATGAGTTGCTAACCAGATAGTGTAAGTACCGTGTTGTCTCGGGCAGATTGCCTGAAACCAAATGGTGTCAGAACTAATCCAGTCCAATATCACAATGAAAAACTGCATTCCATACAGATCGACCCTATCAAATAAATAGTTAAATATGATCTGCAGGTTGTCTGCAAAAAAATACTAAAAGCAATATGATCCACACTCAACTTCAGTTAGCTTACTACGTCATCAATGCAGAAAGAAGATATATGTTGCGATATGTTAACATTTCGTTTACTCTCATCAGCCGCAAATATACAACATGCGAGTTATATATAACACACAAATAGAGATAGACAGGGTATGGACACGTATACAGTCATACCACGTATTATGTCATCACCACCGCGGCAACCCTATGGGTTGCTTCATCCACTTTTGGGCACATAGCACCGGCTGGTGAGTCCTGATCCACATGGCTTCGCTAAAGGCCAGTAGTTTCGGGTTCTGAAGGCGTAACAATACTTTGAATGATCTAAGTAGGTCAACCTGGTGACCTGTTATCATGAGGTGTTTGGCAATCGATGATGCAGGGCTTCGAGTAACGGATTCACCGGTTTCAGATTGTTGTGACATGAGTTGCTTTAACCAGTTCGGGACGTGTTCTGCTACTCGGTGAAAAAGCTGTCAGTCTGTTCTGCCTATGTAAACATCACCGCAACTGTAAGTGAACAGATAGACAACGTGAGTGACGTAGTAGTTAGACAAACTGCGTTCACGAGTGTGTAGAAGTGGTAGTTTGGAACAAGCGTAATTGAGCAGGCGCATATGTACGGGATAGAGCACATTGCAATTTGTGCTTGATGTCGTTTGCCGGATGATCACCTTTAAATTGCGAAAATAAGAATATATCTTTCTTTAGAACTGTTTGTACTAGCTCATTGCATTTGATCACCCTGCTGTGAATGTCTGTGAACTTTTCAGGATATCCGTTTGCCCGCAACGTTTTTCTCAGCATTTATTGTTCCGTCTGCAGCTTTTCAGAGGTGCAAGTGTATCTGGCCCTATGAAGTAGGGTTTTGACCAGACCTCTGTTGTATGCTATCGAGGCATGTTTTACGTTTGCGACTGATGAGACTAAATGAAACGTTAACATATTGCAACATATGTCTTCTTTCTGCACTGATGAAGTTATTAAATGGAATGCAGTGTTCCAAATTGCTCTCCTCTAAGTACCCTTTCTATGATATCACTGACCACCCAGAGGAGGAATGAAAAGATGGGACAACTGCTGTTGTGTTGTTGCTCTTGGTGCTATTTTCAAACTAGACTGTTGATCTTTTTGTAACAATTGATTGGTGGTGATCCTATTGATCTGTTTAAGTGTCTGCTTTAACTCGTCTGTCCGTTCTCATCGTTTAACTTATAGATTGTTCGGCTCCCTTGTTGGTCAACTCCTCCTACTCTCACCAACTTGCCGGTCGATGGGCGCAGTATTGAGCGGCTCAGTTTTCTCGGTCCATTCTTCGCTGCTTCAGCGTTTGCGGATGATGACGTAAGTTCTCTCGCTAGATCTATTGGGAGTATTTCGAAGTTCTGTTTTAAACGATTGCCTACCCGGTTGTAACAGGCATACCGGTTGTCATTCTATAGTCACCAGTTATTGGATTGGTTTTGCTACAATCCCGCACTCAGTCGAACAGCTTGATTCACAACCTGAAAGGGAGAAAACGTAGTAAACAATAGGTTCATCGGGAACGGGACAAAAACTAGACTACAGGCAGACAATGACTATAAAAGGCACTCGGGATAGAGAACGACTCAGCCGCAACATTTGAACGAGTCAGGTTGTAGGTGTCAATAAGGTAGCACAGAAACGGTTCAGGGAGAGTAGAAAAGTGTGCAAGCGCCCGATCATACAGCTGCAACCTAATTGGCTGATTGAAATAATACGAAACCAGCCATTCAACTCTGCAGCTTCCTCTGGATGTATGATCCGTAAATTTTCAACGACGCTTCGAATAGCCGACATTCCATTTCGTTTGTACGTTTGTGTAACAACTAAATTGTTGATACCTTCCTAACCCTGGATCGCGCGGTTTTGCACGACCAGCTTTGCTTGCTTCATTGGCTCATACCGAAGGTGTTCATTTGTGGTCGTTGAAATGTTAGTCGTGCGGATCCCTATGTGGCTTGGTCGTAATTGTGGCCATTCCTACGTCGTCAGCTGCTGTGGCTACGGTGTTCGTTTCACTTTGATCTACTCTTTGAAACCACAGTAATGGTCACGTTCTTCCTACATTCTTGGGATCAGGCTTGCATTCTGCGTCTATCCGAAGGTCTATCCTCTGATGATTGGACACACCGGTGGTGTTCGTAGCTCGAGTTGAGGATTTAGATATTGCGATGTTCGTCAAGCTTGGCATTTAGGTTGCAAACGTTTCATCACCAAACGAGGTGAAATCATCAGTGCGTAACTCTTTCGGCGTACTGGTTTGAACGCTAATCTCACGCCTCATCCACTTGACCTCGTCCGTCAAGGTATTTACCAGGATTTCTACTGATGCCAAAGCTGACTGTCGTGCATAAATCGGGGATTGCACTGCATCTCAGAACGCGGTCGTGTTCGGTTTGTTTAATCGCACTAAACTGTAGATTATATGCTCTCAGACATAGCATATTGATTTATGTGTCAATGCAGACTGGAAATACTTTGTGGCAGTGAAATCACCTTGCATCCCAACGAACAATAGTTCATATACTGGTATAAAATTGTTGTACTTGTAGGCGATTTAGCCTCTAGACTTGATCGTCCTGCTACGGAAGAGAAGCGGCTAGGTATTTGAATTGTGATATTCTGATTACTGCAGTGTCCAAGCGCAACGCACTGTAAAAGAGCATCTCAGTCTTTATATCTTGAACACCGGTTCTCAGCACAACACTTTCACGCTATGTGCAGTTCAGCCTAGAGTGCAAATCGCTGATACATTGTGGTGTCACTGTATCCAAGACTGCCGTGCATTCTGAAATAGCTACTAAGATTCAAATCGTACTGTTGTTCACGCCGATTTGGTTTTGATCTTTGCTCACAGGTATTGGGTAATCAACTGACAGTTGAGCGAAGAACTGTTAAGAATGTTTTTCATATAACTGTGATTAACTGATTGTCCAGATTACATCAACTTGGTGGGTTTAACGAATACGGAGTCAATTGCAGATATTTTGGCGGCTTGCTCTTCAGAGTTGTTGTGTAGCTTCAGTACCATTGGGTTTCTCTTATTTCGGTAGACCTTTTAAGCAAGCGTTGTTCGGTCCTACTGGACCGTGGTTATATCGACGAACGTTTATGTCTGCTTAGCACGGTGGCGACTAGGGGTTTGTGCCAAGGTTGTTGATATCCTTCTGAACGGTTTGAGAACTGAATATTCTTTGCGTTTGGTACTTTTTAACGGTTATTCCCACTTTCAAAGGGATTATAGGTCCTTGGAATAACCCTGGAAGCATCGGTCTGCTTTCTTTCACGTTCGAATTACTCGTTAACTGGATCTTATGTCAGCTCATTAAGCCAAATGAAAAAGGTTGCTCGTGAAGAACCAGCAAACTTCCTACCGGGCCGACAATGTATTGCTCCTACTACTACTCACCGGCGAGTCTTATGGTACGTAGACTTTAATAGGCAACCAACGACCACGGTATTTTTTTTAGACCTGAAAGGTGTTTTCATTTGGTTATTCGTAATGCTCTCTGGAGCTATCTTCTATACGTACGAGTCCCAGAGAAATCTATGAATGTGTATAGTTATATGCATGTAGGTTGACAATCTATAGACAACAGTCCCGTATATTCCTCTGTGGATCTGATTCACTTTTTTCTATTCAGTTTCGTAATGGACGACAATCTAAAAGATATGTTTAGAGATGCGATGATCTTCGTGTAGAATCTTCCTCTGGTGACATTTAGTATACGGATGACACTGCTTTTCTTACTTCTGTTAAAAACTTGCACATCACGGTGAATAAGTTAAACAACCAAACTGACCTGTACGTTCATTGTTCAGTGTTACTTCAATGTGGATGTACCCAGGCTTACCTTCTTTATTGTGGGTAGTCTGATTGAGCCTGGTCCTCGTAATCTATTGGGTTACGTCCATCTCATCAAAATCTACTGTTGCTGAAGCAGAATTAACCAGAATCACAAGAGCATTTGTTATTTTTATCAACTTTTGACATATGTAGCGTCGGAAATAAGTTCGATTGTCAATGAAAGGAAGTGTGTTTAGTGCCTATGTGTGTTCCACTCAATAATGAGGAAGAGGTGAGCTAACTTTCCAAATTTGGTTATCGCTTTCTTCGTCAATCAGTCCTTATAACGTTGGATCATTTCTTGGGCAATGAAGGTGTTCGATAGCTCTTATTTTGGAAAACTGCCAATTAAATGATCGAAGTACAAAGCTCACTGTTGTTGTGCCGTGTATCCTGTGCACTATCAAGGACTATCATCAACATGTTGGTCAAGCAACGTCACCCGCACTCATTTTTAAAACTGTCTTATTTGTTGAGCTATGTCGGTAAACATCGCTCATGAAGTTGGAGATCTTGGTCAGTCAAACGCTATCCAATATGACAACGTGCATCAGCCATCTATCTTCGTATAATTACTCTTGTTTTATTCATTAAAATCAAAATATTTGCTTTAAACATAGTTCTCGTCACTGTTTTAACGAATAGCTGCTCCAGATGCAGTGCCATCTGGTCAGACTCAATACCGATGATGTATGAGCGTAGGATGTGTGTTTCTATGGGATCCCTCGATTTGAGCAAACTAATGAAATGTATTCTACTCAATACAGCGGAACTATCAAAGGGCACATTATGAACTGCTTTCTCCTAAAAGAGGCCTCTGTATGTAAATCAAAACAAAGCAATATGTGCACGTAAGCATGGAACCAGAACCCTAACAAATATTGCCCCCACAAGGAACGCAGTGTAATGTCGTCACGTCAGGCGATGCATCAGTTTTTCAGTTAAATGATAACTCAACTCACTTTGGAGCTAATAAAAATGTCATATCATCAACCAAACGTTGAGACTGTTCTAACAATGTTGTGTTTGATTGCATATCTGTAAAAAATTGTACTCTCACAACAATACTCTTCATTCGAACAAGCTACTCGTCGTTTCTTAATCTACAAACGGAATAGGTGATGTAACACTTCACAATATTTTGCTACCAGTTCATTCGTCACGTGATTCATTGCCGTCGCTCGATCGCTTTTTGGCGCATCCGCCAAGGTTACGCAACGCAGACTATTGATTGTTACGTCGTAAGGTCATTGATGATTTCTTCTCGGTTGAATACTTGGTAGTCACATCGCCACACCTGCATTCTATGGCAATATTTCTCCGCCTTTTTGTAGTTTGGTTTCCAGCGTATCTGGTCCATCATTTTTTTACCTACCCACAAGACAACAGCCCGAGTTTTCAAGTTGAACATCACTTGTATTTGATCGCAGTCTTCGTATTCAGATAGACTTCAGTCAGTCCCTTTCGAATATAAGCGTCAGACTCGAGATTCGCTCTTGTTAGAGTGGATGGACCTGCAGCCAGGCGCGGAATGCAGACCAATATACATGGGGATACTGTCCAAGTTGATTCCAGAAGTGGGGAGGCAGCTAAAGGAGACGCTGGAGAAAGGAATAATTAAACGGACAAGGAGTCAATTTTTGTCGCCGATCCTGTTGGCTAGGAAATAGGATGAAACCTACCGATTTTTTGTCGACTTCAGAAAGCGAAACTGCGTGATAATCGAAGACGCTTTCTCGATTCCCCCGATGAAAGAGATTTTTTCACATCTGGACAAAGCAGAAATCATGTCCATCGTAGACTTGCATTCCGGTTACTGGCAACTAACAATGGCACGGAAGGACAGAGCAAAAACCGGTTTTTATATGAACGGACAGCAACAGGAATTCCTTAGGGTGACATTCGGCCTTTGAAATGTTCATTTTAACTTCACTGATCATAAAAACGACATCCTTATGGTGTCTCTGCAAGGCTCATTGCTCGCAGGTATGTTTATGTCCAACTCGGATCTAAGTGAGCTTCATGGTTTCCGCCTTCCCGTCATATAACCGGTGCGCGGACCGTGTATTCGGAATCTTCAATGACACCGCGGATGCATAGTATTTGTAGTGAGATTACCCATCCCGTTCCCAAAATCATAAACTCCCTGCTATGTGAGAATTGTCTTACTTGTACCGCAATACCTGTACATTTACTACAAATCACTAACATCAAAGTTAGTGTGTTAGCGTGGGTATCGCAGCTTTACTCGAAGCTTTATTATGAATCCATACCATCTTCAATACTATAGGCTATATTTCCTAGAGTAACAACGTTTTAGTCCTTACCGTTAGGAACACCGCCTAAATAGTCTGACGCTTGTTTGAATGCTGAGGTTGGACTAGAGTTTTCGTTGACACTCATCCTCCTTGGTAGCTGACGTGCGGTTGTGCAAAAGGTTCTCTCACGTCCATCTCCCTAGCGCCTTTACTTGTTACGTTGAAGTCCGCTTGTGAACTGTGAGTAAATCGATAAGTGAAGTTTGTTTGCAGACTCCGATTCCGATTCACGCTAACGTAAGGTTGGGGAAACTTTGGACGTACGAACCAAAAAGCAAGGAACTAGCTTCACAATATATTCCGTTCCGAAATGTACATGTCCACACTCGAATACATTGTTTACTCTGAAAGAGAGGGATTGAAACTAGGTTGCCTTGCCGTAATATAGTAGTGCATAGGTAAACGAACGGATTCATCCAGAGGTCTCTCCCCAGTAGAAAGACAAAGTAGACAGTAAACGGATTTTTAGGTATTGTTTCCATAGAATGGAAACAGAAGTTGAATCCTTTTTTTATGAACAGGACATGAGGGATACACTAGACAGTACGTTTATCCTGAAAGATGTTTTTTGTAATATGGATATGCCTTTGTTTGTTGCTCACTCAGAAATTTTCATATTGAATGGACGTACGCCACTTCAGATTCTACCAGACAGAATATATGTTGGTGAAACGATCAATCATTCAGCTATCGTTGTGCAGTGCGTGTCCTACTTGATGGGATATTTTTAAGACGCAAACTTCCACAACTGAGTGTTGTATGACGAATTTTAGAAAACACGTCCTTGTGAACTCTTCCTCGTTATCGACTTGGGGTCGCCTGTCATGCTCCGGTGATGGAAAGGTCCGCATTTTCGATGGTAATGTATGAGACCGGACCTTGATATAATGTGACGGCTTGCGCATCTCGATGACCTATTGGGCTATACTGGACACTGTGGCCACCACACGGACAGAGTTACTCATATCAGGTAGGCCAATACGGAGAGATCTTACAAACCAGTTTACTGATTCTCCAGGTTGGGGATTGGAACAAGGTTGGCATATTTTTCCGAAAAGTGTACCAGTTCTGGTACACTGCCACCCACCCGCTGCCTTGTGGTATAGGTTTTTGAGCCAAAGGCTTTGGTTGAGAACCCTAATCGTTCTCCTGTCTAGGTCTGGGCGTCCTGGCAGTATCTCAGCCCACACACAACCATGGATAATCACAACACAAGTAATTCCATACTGCATCGGCCGTCTCGCAGTATAAACCGAATCACTCTATCTGTTGTATACTGCAGGATGACTAGGCGAAAATATTACACTACTGATCCATCCCCCACTGTCCTATCAACTTCAGTTCTTAGACTCCTCTCGACTCCTATTTCTGGTGATTAATCTGCAGGTCCCACAACAGATATAGCTGATCATAATTACACTGTGTCGGTAAGTCCAATCTCTTACCGCTCAGCCTCAGGCCTCCCTCGTCCATTGTCTAGACCAAAAATACGAATTAACATAAGTGTTTTCAACGTTCATACTCTAAAACGAATAGGTCAGCAGTCCGCTCTCGCACGAGCGTTAGACTCGTTGAGTGTCGACGTCTACTGCATTTTGGAGACTAGAATCCAGGACAGTAGTCAACGTATGGAACAAACAACACTCTTGTTGTCAACCCGATATTGGTTATACACTTGAGGTGACTACCTGGCTGCCGCTACCGGTCAAACTGTAGTAGATGTAGTCCCCAGCTCGACGGCCACAGCCACAATGCGAGAGTGGATTCTTGTTAACAGTAGACTTTGTGCCATCCTCTCGGCAGGTTTAATTAAGGCCAGCTCTAGACATAAGACATTTAGAAATTTATTCATCGTGTTTGCTTACGCTCCTGCTGACTGTAGTGACGTCGGCGTCAAGTACACATTTTACTCGGATTTGGCCGCTCTCCTTCGGTCGACACGTGGTTCTGATATAGTAGTTCTGGCCCGAGATATGAATGCTCAAGTCGGTCGCCTTGGTGTGGCCGAATCTCGTTTAGGTGGCAGGTTTGGGATAGTGTTACACTGACCAGATAATGGCGGGCGATTGTTGCAACTGTGCGCTGACCATAAGCTATTTTTAGCCAGTACTAGTTTTAGGTATCGTACGCGTCATTGCCATACTTGCCGCCCGCCTTCTCCGAATCAGGCCTGGTATCAGGTAGACCACATAGCCGTTAGTTATAGGTGGCGGGGTTCCATTCGAGACTGTCATTCTTATTGGAGCACATACTTGGGTCCAGATCATACGTTGGTACATTGTCGTTTTGTCCTTATTTTTGCTAGACAACGACTCCACCGAGAGAAGCTGGCTTTATCATCGGTAAAGCATAAGTACTGATGAGTAGTAGGGGATTTTGATTTTGATATAGATTGAATATCACCCACAATTGATCGCAGCTGTCGCATTCCCATAGACTTTTTAGTCGGCCCCTTTTGAAAAGAAGCACTAGACTCAAGTTTCGCTCACATTAAAGCTCGTCAGCAGTGCATATCATCGCCACTGCCGGGACTTGAATCAAAATCCCCTATCACTCATCAGTGATCAAATACCGCCCAACAAGTCAATGATCTCTGTGATTTCAACTTGGAGAGAGGTCCTGGTCAAGGGGTCATCGGTTGGAGTTGACAGACAGTAACTGTGTCTCCTCTCGAGGCGATCGGACAACCTGATCATTACTCACAAGCGAAAGTGGTTGAGTGTTCACATATGATAATTCGGTCGTGCATAATGTGAGGTCAATGGCGCAGTGGTAAACACGGTTGCCTCATGAACAGCGTATCCGTGGTTCAGGTCCCGGCAGTGGCGATGATATGCACTACTGACGAGCTCTAATGAGAGCGAAACTC
>JTDE01002159.1:61651-80719 GCA_014338405.1 Paragonimus skrjabini miyazakii | reverse complement strand
AACCATAGGGGAATAAATTTGACCCCAGTCATTTCTGGGGTTCTGGCATCCATTATACTTCGTCGACTCACTGCATTTGGGGAGTTAAATATTAGAGAAGAACAGGCAGGTTTTCGTCCTGGTCGGGGCTGTATAAATAACATTTTTACCCTTCGTCATGCGTGCCGCCGGCCAACAATCGCCGTATCCGTCGACTGTAAAGGTGCGTTTGATTCGGTGGATTGACCTACACTTTAAAAATCGCTTAAACCCAGGGGTGTACCGACCAATTATGTGAACATACTGTCGGTGTTTTACTCCCATACTTCGGCTTAGATTTAGGTTTACAGTGTGCTGTCTGACAGTTTCAGCACCAGGAGAGGCGTTCGTCAAGGCTGTTCCCTTTCACCATTTTTGTTCAATTTCATCATGGACGAACAAATGGAGGACTGTATGCGGCACTCAAATGATGCTGGTGTGGACCTCCTACCTGGTGGAAGGTTGATTGGTGTTGATTATGCTAACGACATGTTGTTGTTGTTTGACAACTTTCAAGCAGCACAAGCAACGCTGAACGCCATTTCGCGTTCTGCTAAGCAATTCGGAATGCGTTTTGCAGCCTCGAAATGCAAAGTGCTTCTGCAAGATTGCTGTGATTACGTAGATTTGATGTTAGATAATGAAGTCGTGGAGGTTGTTGACTGGTTTGTATACTTGGGAAGCTGCATCAACGGCGGCGGCGGAGGTGTAGAGAATGAAATAGGGACGCGTTTCTCTGTGATTACGTAGATTTAATGTTAGGTAATGAAACCATGGAGGTTGTTGACCGGTTTGTATACCTGGGAAGCTGCATCAGCGGCGGCGGCAGAGGTGTAGGGAATGAAATAGAGGTGCGTACTTCTAAGGCTAGGGCGGTGTTTGCTAATCTGAGACACCTATGTCGACAGAGAGGTATTTTCCTGAAATTTAAGGGTCGCGTATATCAGACAACAGTGAAGGCTGTATTACTTTACGGTAGCGAAACCCGGCCGTTCAAGATAGAGACCGTCTTCAAATATTTGACCACCGATTTCTGCGTTCAATCTTTCGTATGGGGTGACACTAACGAGTAATCAACGAGGAGGTTAAGAAGCGGGTATTTGGTAGTGATTGGCAGACGAACTCTCTTGTTCAATCTGCACATCTGTACAGACTTAGATGGTTAGGTCATGTACTAAGGATGCCATCTAGTCGTTTGCCACACCGAGCACTGTTTGCCGACGCTGCGGCCGATTGGCGGAAGGTGGGTAGATGATGACCTGGCGTAGACAAATGAAATCGTTCACAAAGGAGTTGGTCACTGTAGATCGGGTTCGTCTCCCGGACTGAGACCCTCGCGATTCGCGGAGTCGGTGGCTTGAGACGTTAGGTGAGATGACGGCTAACCAAGCTCAGTGGCGTGAATGTTGTCGTTGTTTGGCCGAGTTGTTTGTGAAGTGAGTGTATTTAATGACGCTGGGCAGTGAAACCAGTAAGGAAGCTGTCTTGCTGATGACGCCTTACTTTCACTTACAGTTTGGTTGTTTGTTTGCAAGGTGTAGGCGCCTTGATGTTGTATGTTTGAATATAGACGTAGCTATTTTTAGTCGTTAGGTCCCTTCCCCTTCCCTTTTTCTTCTCTCTTCCTATGTAGGTTTTTCCCCCCTCTTGGTTGTGTGGCTGTTAAGCATCAACGTGAACCACTGATGTATTTGTTGGGAAGGAGCACTTTTTCCCTAAAATTCACTTTGTTTTCCATGAAAAATGGATTTTTCATTTTTGGGAATTCGATTCCCCGCCAGAATTTTCGAGAATTCGCGCTCGTCTCTAATTGGTCCGTTGGATGGTCCAGGCCAAACGCTGCTCAAAATCTATAAATACAGTTGCTGTTAACTACTATTTTGCCTTCGGGCTGAACAGCAAATATAGCTCGTTTGAAGGCCGTCTTTTTCCTCACTTGTTGGGGGGTTCTAAGTTGCGAGATTTGGATTCCGACATCTGCGTTGTGATTTTGTGCAGTTTTGCGATATCGTTGCATTCGTTCGTGATAGAGATATTGCCCGTGGTCTTAACGGTATTGCTGTCTATATTGAAGATGTCGATTATGGTCATGCATGACGTATTGCACACATTAACAAAACGATCGCTGCGTGTCATGTGACGCTGCATTTGGGCTCATAGACGAATGAGTCAGGCGTTTCAAACTGTGTACCTGGTGTAGCGGCGCCCTGGTGTGAAATATAAGTGATAACAGATCTCAATCAATTCTTTTTCAAAGCCTTCATATGTCAAGCCACTTGTATAGGTGGCATCCTATGGTTAGCTAGAATAAGTGGCATGTTAACTTGTAAAACCGTGAAAATGAAATGCGCTGTCAAACCTGTCCATAGCACACCGTTATCTGCGGTCATTAACGTGGTCGGCTGGAATTCTCCATTACAGTGTAAAGTTGCATGACCTGTTTCTCTTTTCGACACAGACTGTTCCATTGTGAACCGTTCTGGCATTTTTTAGATTGTAAGGCCAGTCAACTGTACAATATGGGTATATTTGTTCAGTTCCCACGTTTTCCCCTGTACGGACAGAAAAATGTCGCCATTTTTCATGCACGATCTCGAACTCTGCGCTTAAGAAAAAGCGTTTATCGCTGCAAACAATAACAATAACCTATCCTTATGAGAACAACATGTTTTGATGTAACTGGTTATTTTGCACGTTATAAGAGTGAAATATTTTGTGATAGGCATTGTGTCTCTATCTTTCATTCACGAATTATGGACAATTTATACTGTCCTTTGGATTAAATGCTCCAACCATTTAGGACCGTTAGAATTAATCCGCTTTATTTTTGTCGCATTTGACACTATTGTGTTTAATGTTCAACCTGGAGGTAGATAACTGGGCAATCCTGAAAGCTTGTTCTTCAGCCTTTTCTAGCTTAACGCTTTATATCCATTTTCATCTGATCTGTTGATTCCTCAATCACTTCGTCATCACTCAGTCATTTTGCATGTGACATGTTACCAGCTTATTTGATACTTGACTTTAACCAACTTTTGCGTGATAACAGCCTCGGGGTGTTTTGCACGTCTGTGTTTATGATATTCATTTTCAAATCCGTGTTGTGCGATCCATCAAAGTAAATCAGCTTAAAGATTGAGTTTCCATCAAATCATTATCCTTCTCACTTAATAGTACCTCGATGTCAGTTTATCGTGACTCAATGTCAGTCTGTGATTTCTCATGCAGTTTCTCCGAGGTCACTCTGTAATGCCATTCTGACCCATACTGAACAGGTTACACCAGCGCAGTGAAAAAGAAGTTGAAACAGAAATGTACTGGAGTGCCTACACTGTGTGGGAGCTTATGCTGACGGTTGTCTTAATCGAATCGCGTGAGGGAGCCCCGTGTATCACAGACATGGTTGTTTGCAGAAAATGAGCTTGCTCATTCTGTTTGGGTCACGTTTCTTCTCTCCATTGCCCTAGTTTATTCTCATTACTTTGGTTCACCGGTACCCGACGACCTACACGGTTAGAAGACCCGTTAGTGTAAGCACTCGTTCGTTGTTTGAATCCCAGTACGGTGTTTCTGTTTCATTTTTTTTTGCTACATTGCGCTGGTACGATCCCTTCAGTTTGAACTGTGTCTGTGATGTAATCCAATACCAAGGAAGCCCGTTCGCTCACCCGACTCGATTAGAAGGCCTGTTCATTGGGTGAGCCCTTTGGTTTAGACTCCGGATTTTGTATCCAGGTCTACATTTCTGAGACGTGTTGTAGTGTTTCACGAGCAGTGAGGAAATGTCATTAACGAAGTGTGTTACTTTGACTGTTTCGTCTGAAGTATACGGTTGAAAAGCTGGAACGATTCAGCTTGCTTGGATAAAAAAAAATCCGATTTGTTTATTTTGTCTTTCTCCGTCTGTATTTTAATGGCCTCACAATATCACTTCTGCCGGCCTTCGGGAAAGAATGACCTTCGTTGATAGAGGCTGACAAGAAACACCTTAAATTCTCTATAGTAGTTTCAAGTCATTGAAACAGAAATTAATTTCATTCAAACTTGTTTTTATAACAGTCAGGTTTACATCAGCTAGACTTACTCTGTCCCCTGCAAACGTCGGAATGTTTCATTGCAAGTAGATTTTTGAAACAACCGGAGGTATGGAAGACACCTTGTGACTCGGAAATATTTACAAGCTAAGACTGGCATTTCCACGTGTCACGATATAAAACATACTTTGTGTTTCAACGGGATGGCCAAGTGACTGAATAAATGATCGACTGCTCAGCATAAGTTTGTGCTTACCAAACCGCTCTGCAAGAGGATGCGTTGATATAATTCAACGAGATGGAAATAAACTGTCTTAAGGGTTCTGTTTGCCTCGAATCGAGCATAGCTATCGCATTTAAGCACTCAACCACGTTCGCTTGTAAACAGTACTCTGATTGTTCAGTTATCTCCGAAAGAAACACAGTTACTGCCTGCTAGCTCCACTCGTGAATGCCTCTAATTCACGTTAAAATCTTCATTTTCATTGAATATATTGGACAATATTATGGATTATTGCTAAATAATCGGTTATCCTATTTTATTAAGTTGTGCGCTATTCACGTTTGATCACGGTTTTCACATTCAGTTTGACTTTTCACTTGGCCCCCTTCGTAAAGCATCACCAGGCCGGAGTTTCATTCCTGCTGGAGCTCGTCAACAGTGCACACTCTTGTCACGATCACATCCAGGTTCTCATAGTGCACCCGTACTGACCATTACACCGTTGGCTTCCCATCAGTTAAGACCGATTTTTTATTTGTGCGTTCAGCTGCAGTTGCCTCATAGGAAAGTGGACCGATGTTCAAATCACAGTCATGGCGAGAATGTATACAACTGATGAACTTTGAACGTTTCGGTGTGTTTGCCTACCAGAGATGATTTGCAGTTGTAGCCGGGAGTGAGTTACTCCTCTTTCGACTGATTTGTTTTTACTCATTGCCACTACTTCAATCCATGCCGGTCACTCCTATGCCCGATTCGACGTCAACACTCGCCGTCTGTTCTAGTGATGTTCGGTTTGTGCCTACTAAAGTTGGCGTGTATCTTGTGCATTGCGTGTTTTCTCTGTTCCACTCATTTCTAAATGGTCTTTATCACCGGCTTTCTCTCAATCACACACTTCCACGCTTTGATTATCACCTCTCCCTATTCAGCCCACTGTAGTCGAGACGGCGTTCCCCAATTCGCGGATGACCGATTCCGAGTTGCAACACACCACACAATCGCTCCAGTTATCTTACGATTTGGTTTGGAATCAACAGTTTGCCCTCATCAAAAGTCTTCTAACCAAAGTACGTACGCATTCCTATTCTCATGATTAATTGATTGTTTATTCATTTGCCGATTATCGATCAGGCAGTTTGGTCGTTCCTCGTAACTCTCCTATTCTGTTTAAGCGTTCGGCTGACTCATTTAAAATGGAACCACCGCAGACTGTAGAATTTCGCCATTTTTTTATGCGGATCTCATCCCGTAACCTGAAACTACACTTAAACACGTAGAGATAAATAATTCTTATGAGATTTGGCGTTTAAAACATCTCAACTTTCTCTTCCCTGAATCTTCATCCTTTTTGGTAAACTGTGACATCGTTCCCACCAAACCCGATGTACCTCTTTAAACCACTGGTCCAGACATCAAGTAACACTGAAACTTGCTTTCTTCACGCTTGTTGAGTTCGGATTAAACGACTTTCAGGATCGATTCTCTAATCTAAATTTGTTCTCCGCCTAATTTCTTATTGTTGGGGAGAGCTAAATATCACATGCTCGACGGAATTGATTTCATAATCGTCCGAGAAATCCACCATGGGTTTCGGTTTCTGCACAGTCACGTTTTCGTGGCACTGGAGAGAGCGACTCAATCCGTCTTGTGGAGACTCCTAAGGAGACTGGAAAAAAATGTTAGATACTTCACTATACCAAACAGACGTCTTCATTTGATCCTCCAGGTCCATCATAACGGTACTTTTTTGAAGAAGGAATAAGCTGTGATCATCAATTTTCCAGCCAATTTTTTCGTGTTGAAATTGCTTCGAGTTCAACGCTTTAACTTTTGATCATTCCGAACTCTGCAACTTGTGTCCGTGCACCTAAGTGTGATCATTAGGGACAAGTCGAGCGAGCCTGCTCTTTTCGAAGTCCAGACTTAATTTTCAAGCGAATTCGACTCATCGCCTTTTCCCCTCGTCGGACGGGTCACGAGGGACCGGCATTCAAGCACATTTCTCACTGAGACCGAAGTCTATATTGGTTTGTTTTTAGACTGCAATGTATTCAATCCTATAGTTGCTGGGGCTGGTGGAGTTAATTCTCAAGTCGTCGAACACTTCTCCAAAGGTGGCAATGTTTTGTTTGTCACTGGTATTCCTGAGTCGTCTGCGACGTGGGAATTCTCGGTCTTAAACCCCGAAAATCATTGGAACACATTCTCATGCTCAAGACATTGGCCTCCCTCATATTTTACAGGCCACTAAAATACTTAGCTGCACTCGAATCGTTGTCAAAATTGTATACAATAATTCGCTGTTGATAGATGGTTTTTTCATTTTAAATTTAGTTCAGATAGCTGGCGGTCCGGCGTTTTTATTTCTTTCTCCACCTAGAAGGAAGGAAACTGTTTCTTGAACACTTGAGAAGTACCGACACGACCCAATCGGTCTTCAAACACAATATCAAAACTAAAATAAACCACACAAATTTCCCAGCCCCCTACAAAGAGTGATCGAAATTTATGCTAAAAATGAGTGGGAACGCCATCATGGGTTGTGTAAGTGAGTGTTGTTCGGACTGGTTGAAAAGTATTTGTTTAGGGACGTGAAAGAAGTTCTTCCCTTATTAAAATCGGACAGAGAAATCCGGATCAATTTTTTGCACATTCTATCGCTTATGCTTATTTCGCTGCATCTCATTAGGTCAATGCTTCATTATGTCCCCGAAAAAATGCATCGAAATGTGCTTAAGAGGTGTATTATACAGTAAACTGTTTCTGATTTCTCTGTTCAAACAATCTGTCTATTAGTGATAAGTATTTTGACAGATTTGATAATTTAGAAGAAACCTATTTGCGAAAATTCCAGACTTCGGCTGGATTCGAACCTGCGACAGAAACAGCATGCCCAAGCGCGGTAAATGCTCTACCAGCTGAGCTACGAAGCCACTGGCTTGTTGTTTCCGTCGCTGGTTCGAATCCAGTCGAAGTCCAGATTTTTTGCAAATAGGTCTCTTCTAAAGATGTCTGTTGTAAAGATTACTGGACAACTAACGCATATCTGACATTTCGTGCGTAGGAGGTCTTGCAAAGGGTTGTTCGCGCATGTGACGACCGCGTGAAAACAATATTGAGTAACCATTATGTCGTTGATGATTATGATTCTGGCGAGTGTTTGGTGGTAAACTTGGTCGTGAACTGTCTAGTGTTGAATAAAAGTGTGCTGAACACGATCAAATGAAGAGATTCTGCTGCATTTAGATGGGCTTTTCAGCGAACGTTTTGTACGTAAAGGTGGAACACAATAAGCAAACTATCTAACTACTACTACATAACTACGAGGTATACTTTCAAATGCCAGGCAAGTGAAGTGAGATCTTTAGATAAAGTTCATTGATCTGAATGGATCAGTTAAGCTTATAAGAATAATAACAATGTATTTGACCGTAGAGGATCGTGGTATGAGCTGAACGGTCATATCTACCATAGGAATAACATTTAAGTACACTAACTGTAGACTGTTTTTTCAGATAGAGAAAACAGTGATATGGTTGCATTTTGAGGCACTCCATTTTGAATTTCTAGAACACGACCGACACGTAATTTGAGTTGCATTTTTACGGAGTGTTCATTCGCTATCCGAACTTGTGCAACTCATGTCAACATCATGCACCTACTTAAAAAGAGTCTGCATTGACACAGACTGTTCTTGAACACAAGGTAATCAATGTAAAATGTACATTACCCTGTAGGATGCCATAGCTGAAAATGAACCATAATGTGCAGTCAAAAAGGACGGTAAATTTCATTCGACTACCCCGATAGTCTCTGATGAATCTTAAGCGCCGGGATTGTGGTTGTCAGATGGAAGACCAAGAATGTAATCTGCATTACTGAACTCTAAAACACAGCGCCAGCCAGCTTCACATTGTTTATCAAGCGTAAAAGTGTTATGTAAGCCAGTTAGCCTGCTTGATTGGTGATTAAACTGTTTTATCCTTGATTGGAATTCGTAGTTTCGTGTCGTGTGTTTTTGTTAGTTCTGTAAAATCATCAGAAGGGCCGAGTTTTCGGGTTTGGAGTATGCGGATGACATTGTCTTACTTAGCCCTTCTGCCAAAGACATGTAGACCATGTTGAGTGACCGGGCTGGTATGTGTGGAATGCTCTTCCTAACTTCAAAGTGTAAAGTGTTACGTTAAGATTTGACAGTATCAAACTGTTCGCATTTGATGAAGAGTGAGGATTTCACAACTACAGACACAGCCAGAACAAAAGGCAGCCTGCCTGTCTGATTCAAGTAACCCGAGACGCATGAATTTTCGAAATAATGAACGTTTGAAAATCATATCACCTCGCTAGCCACTAAAAGAACTGTCACGTGAGCCTTTGAGACAGTTTTAGTTGATTTGTCCGTTTTCTCCTCAGGATGTTTTACTACTTTACGTGATCATGTTTTATAACCTCAGTCTGACCAAACTTGAACAGAAGCCGTTTGAAAATTCACAGTTTTCCTTGAACAAATGCATTCGAAGTAGGTGAAGGTCGAGTGCATGACCTTACATCGATTGTCAGTTATGTCACTGAACCATCCGGTGCTCCTGCAGATGCAGAAAAAGTGCGTGTGCTCTCCAATTTTGACACGCCGCTATCAACTTTCTCCATACTTATATATATATATATATATATATATAACTTAACCTAATGAAAGAATAGGCGTGGTACCACGTAACATGAAATGAAGTGGTATATCCAAAATTTAACGAACTCCTCATGCAGGCGCCGCCGATTACGATTCTATGCCTTATGTGTAACTACTTCCCAACTTAAAGCCTCGGGATCCTTGTGTCCCATACGCACATGGTTGGCGGCACCCGAAACGGATTAGCTTGTCACAGTGACCGAAGCCAAAGGACACCTGCGCTTCAAACAATCACCCCAAGTGGCTTGCGCTGCACTGCTTGCGGTTCCACTCACACCATGTATCCGGTATAAACCCGAAAGAATAAGACCAGTAGGCGTGTGAGTGAGGCTTTTGTGTCCAATCGACTGGTGCTGATTAGCCAATTCAATGGCTAGCACGAAAAAGGAAACCCTTATCTCTCGCATAATGATCAGAGAGGGAGAGAGACTACAATAACATGATCTATACTAAGAAGAAAGATATGTAAAATGTAGTACACGAAGCATTTCAGTATACAAGTGCATGCTTGTGCAGTCCAGCGAGGCTGAAGTTGAAAAGCAAAACACAAAGTTGAACTACGAAAAGACAGACGATTCATCATTCAATACTCCAACAAAGCCCAAGAAAAAAATAGGTAGAAGATCACAGATACCTAAATTTCTGAAAAGAGGAGCGGATTAGTTACCAAACAACCATGGTCTTGGTCGATGCAATCATTTTCAAAAATAGAATGGATATGCTGATATGACCTACCTGAGCCTAACGTACTCGTTGCCTCTTCGCCAACGGTGCACTATGAATACGCTGGTGACCAACTAATCCCAAACGGCCAGCGCATTCGCGGCCGTACATTTCGCAACGCCATATAGTCATGTCACCACGACCTATGGCATCGATGGTTCCTTTACGTACCGCGCGCTTTCGTTCTCGGCCGCGCATTAACTGCTCGTTGAACTCGCGGACGCCCGTCCGAATCGTATTCCTCGAGGCAGTCCGGTTCAACGCTAAGTCTTCCCAACATCTAAAATCAATTTTATAACGTGAAAGACTTACCTGCACAGCATCCAGCACCCCCCCCCCCCCCCCACACAGAGACATAGACAGCAATGCATCAGTGATTTACACCGATGCTTAACTGCCGCATAACCGCGGAGAAGAAAAAAGCAAACCCTGCATAGGAAGAAAGGAGAGAGAGAAAGGGAAGGGAGAGGGTACCTAACCACTGAAAATAGCTACGTCTATATTCAAACATACAACATCAAGGCGCCTACACCTTGCAAACAAACAACCAAACTGTAAGTGAAATTAAGGCGTCGACAACAAGACAGCTTCCTTACTGCATTCACTGCCCCGAGTCATTAAATGCACCCACTTTACAAACGACTCGGACAAACAACGACAACATTCACGCCACTGATCTTGATTAGCCGTCATCTCACCCAACATCTCCAGCAACAGACTTTGTGAGTCGCGAGGGCCCCAGCCCGGGAGACGAACCCGATCTACAGTGACCAACCCCTTTGTGAACGATTTCATTTGTCTACGTCAGGTTATCATCTACCCACCTTCCGCCAATCGGCCGCAGCGTCGGCAAACAGTGCTCGGTGTGGCAAGCGATTAGCTGGCATCCTTAGTACATGACCTAACCATCTAAGTCTGTGCAAATGTAGTGACTGAACAAAAGAACTCGTTTGACAATCAGTGGAAAACTCGGGGAGACGCGTTGAGTCGATAGAGGCAAGCCCCAACGTCAGTTGTTTTCCGCCTCGGTACCGTTATTGTTTGGCCTTCACGTTTCCTTTTCTAATCAGCCGCGGGTTCCGTACTTAAAACACAACGAATGAAGGAGTGGAATGACATCTGGTTGAGCTAACGATCTCAATTGCGAGAGATCACGTTAGATGTTCAGATTGGTACTCTGGCGATCTGTTCTCTGGCAGTTTCGTTGGTCACATAGTGAGTTCAACATGTAATAAAAAGCACCAACTGCCGAAATCAGGTAATCGTTTAGCATCTTTCGCTCAGGTAAACCAAGCCCTGTGACAAAATGTCAGAACCGAACTCAGAATACATCTTCTTTTTCCAAGCGAAGGTTAACAGACGCCGTTTTGTCTTTTGCAATAGAACTGCTGATAGCTGTACTCACAACTTCGTCATTCACGTGGCCTATCATCTTGTAGTTATTTTTTCACCCACTCTCGTGTTATTCTGATTATCTTGATATCCTCTACAAACAAGTCGAATACACGGACTTCCTTCTATATACGATCCTCGTTTTTCTCTTCCCCGATCCGGTTCCGTTGATGTTTGGTCTTTTGTGCAGTCAAAAATTTAAATTCATGCGTAGTTTATACCAGTTTTAAAAAAATGCAGACTCGTACGAGGACATTTCTGATGGTCGATTGACTTCGTCAACCAACTGACCTGCATTCATTTTTCCTACGTATATTCTGTGATTTTACCTGGTAATTACGTTGACCTCTTTGAGGCATTCACGAAACCTTCAATACAACAATTAATGAAGCATGCGCTAACGTTTGTGTATTTTGTGGTAGCCGGTTTACAAAATGTGCCCACTATTTGGGTTATTTTCTTTTCAATACTATCTACATTTCATCCAGCCACTTGGCGAGGGGGCGCTGTCTTCAATCTTATCTTGCTTTCAACGCCGGTTTCTGTGAACCATCTGTGTTTCTGAAGTTTCCTCATTCGTCGAATTCATCATGCATGCTGTGCCCCGGAAGCTAGAATTAACCCGTTCAAGTACGCAACGTTGCGTCATAATGGGAATGAATTCCTGGTTCAAAGTGCTCCATTGGACATAGTATTCAATTTCCATTGTACTGGGTTCCCTTGCTAGCTTGCGGTTCGAGCCGCCTTACTGACTAAGTTGACATATGATTTTCCAACGTTTTCAGATCATTTCTGACCAACTGTTTTCTTTTCATCAAACTCGCTCCTTCTTCACCCCACAGGCCACTCGTGCTCAGACCCTGGACTACTTGACGAACGCATTACGGTACAATATAGGCCACTCGAAGCTGCAGTGCGATCAGCGAGTTTTGTCCGGTGAGGGTTTCATGCTCAATCTGGCCGTGTTGTTCCAACGCTTGTCCGTGCCAATCAAGGTCGAATCGGTCAGTGCTACTTTATCGTTACTGCGTGTCCCCATTCCCTCCGCTATATTCAGCTATAGCCTTATCGATTTGTACAGTTCATGTGGTTAACATCTCTCCCCTCGTCGTACATGGTTGGACAACGTAAATGGTCATGGTCGTTTGTAGCACGCAGCCCGCAAATGTGTAAAGCGCATCGCCGTCGTTCAAGCTTTCTACATTCTTACGTGCGTACACTACCGGACCATCCTCTCACTCAGAGTCCATAGAGAAGTTCTTTTGTATCTCGTTTGTCTCGGATTCCATCTGTCTAAGATAGCAAAAACCAGAACTTTGTAAGGAGGCCTACGTGTCAAGTCAAACCAGTCCGAAATCGATTACAATCACTGTACTTTTATTGACTAGTGAATACAAAGAGTACGTAAGTACCTATCCAAATAGGTCCGAGTAATGAAAACTAAATGCTCGTCTCGAGTGGTATACGTTAGACTGAACGACACGGGAGCGATCACATTGTGCGGGAATAGGACAATTCAAACTGGGACAAATGAAGGTTTTACGTTGGCTAAACGTGAAAAATGGCTGGAGCAATCGTAGTGCGAGGAAGGGTATCGCGTGAGAGCGGGATTGTACATTAACTGGTTGCTCTTCATAACAGATTTGCTATTGAGTTACTGATAAGTAGTTTGGCAGATTTGATAATTTCGAATGGATCTCTTCGAGATTTGCTATTGTCTGTCGTCGAGACATTTTCACGGCCGTCATTCGTGCGAATTTTGGTGACTGCCAGTCGTGCATCGAATCACTGTTTCGCACTCAACTCTACTTACAGTCCGTGATAGTGCACCTGACACTACACGAACTCAGCGTGCTGACCCATAAAGACGAGAAGTTTGACCATCGATTAGAAGTTGGGAAGTCGATTGATGATTTGCGATTTCATCTCAAGGCGTTTTATGTAACTGTATGTGTGTGAAGGTTGTGGTATAGATGATTCAATTGTTGGCATACGCATTTCCACAATGCAAGCTTATAGTTTAGTTTTCCAATGGTCTGCGTTCGGGTTAGCTGGGTGGGGGAGAGTTCGTTGATATTTCACGATCATCGTCACTTTTTTGAACCACAGGGGCATTTGATCTCAGTATGGCTTGAACAGAACGACAAGATATTTCACACTGTTATACTGTACGATTGTTCATTTTGTTCGGTAATTCAAATCGTTTACTTTAGCCTGCTTGCTCACTGGGCCATATTCCCACAGAACATAAGTAGTATCACTTTCACGAAATGTCTCCAATGGCTACAGAATAGCAGATAATTTCTCGTCCGAGATTGACGCTTTCAAAACATTGTAACAGATAAACCAAAGATGCATCGTGATGCTAACTAGTAACAGACAAGGATGAATCGTCACACTAACCTTCACCAACAGTGGTTTACCCTGGTACTGGTACACAAAAAGCAAAGCACTGCACTTTTCTGGTTAGGTTCATACGGATCACCTTATTCAACCACCCCAGTGAGTATGGTACTGTTCATCCAAACGAATCCGCTAAGTATGCGTATGCTCGTGTGAAAATCAGTATGCTCAAGAGTCATTGGTATTGAGCAAAACACCCCCCAGACAATCGAGAACCGTGCCCTCTGCATGTCAGGCTTGCTCGGTTACAAATGTCTCTGACGATTATTTATCCACGTGCATTCTTCAGTTCTCATGGCAACCCATCATTTGAATGGTTTCTTTTGGAATGACTCGACTGCACAATTGACTTGCGAGGCAATGTTTCACCGATCAGCTTATTTCCAGCCACATTAGCGAACTGAGTCTTCCTCTGTTTTGTAGGCGTTTTGGGAGCTGAACGCAAGTTTTCATTCGAGACGGTTTTTGAAGACTGCATTCGCATACAACTTACCACAGTTTGTTAATTGTGGTTTGCAGAAAATCACGCTTGTACGCATGTTCTTCAATTGGTGCCTCATTCCTGTTATTTCAGCTAGGCCACAGCCGACCAACCTGAGGTTTTCTTATCCCAATCCGGCTATGTATCAATTTGAACCTTCGGTTGTACGAGACAAAGGTCCTACCACCATCCCGTACAGTCAGTATCCACTTTGACGCACACAACCTAGTCTCTTGACTCTTTCCAACGTCCACTCAACTGTCAACATCACCGTATAGGGTAAGGTAGGTCTGTTGAGCTCGAGACCATATTGGCACGTGTATCTACTTCGTTTACGAACGCACCGACGCGCTGTGTTCAATGTGTGCGTTCCATTCATTCAACTCATGACGCACTGCTTGTGTGCTCTGATTACATATGCACAGTGCTGGCCAAATCTGGTAGTAAACGATTAAAAACGGGCTAAAATATATTGAGAAGCAACTACAACTGGTAAGCATGTTAAAAATGATGTCCACGAACTAACACGATAATAATAGCTCCTCCAATGTATTGGTCTGCTTGAAGTCTGACACCTTAGTTTACTAGACGTAATTTCGGCCTATAGTCGATACTGACTCAACGGACTCATCACTGCTATGACTGTGTGTAACACTAAACCGCCAGTCATGTTTCTGGTGGCGGTCTGTGGTTCAGCTACACAACTGTGATGCTGAGATTCACGGGACCTTCAATGTCACGGTTCTCTTTGGCCAAACAGCCTCCTCGAACCGGTTCCCCACAAGAAAGGAGGGTGTGCAATGCCGATGCTACCGACTGTCAGTCTCGTTTCGACGTGTGTGTTCTATACCGTACTCTTTTGCCTTTCTCTGCACTTCTTGAGAAGGATGTTGCACCACAGAGTTTTGCTTGACTTGATTTAACGAATGATAGAGTTCGGTCTATGGGCATTAGTTAACTATCTGGTATCGTCTGTCTCATGTTGGCTGATCGAACCTGGGAAGTACATAAGTTGCGAGTATGTGCTGCTCAACTATTGTGTGCGTATGTGTGTGACATGGAGTCAGGGTTTATATCCCTGGTGGTTACCGCAACAAGGGTGTGGTACTCTTAATCCACACAGTTCTGTACCCGTAGAACTTGATTTAAGAGATACTTACCAGTTGAACGGCCGGTTAGGGTCACCGAACCACAATGCATCTGAATGTTATACTGTAGACAGGTGGCCCGCCAATCTTCATCACCCGTGTTGTAGGTGGAATATCTGCCTGCAAGTTGCAAACCGTGTGCTTTCAGTTACCTTATGGAGTCGGAATTTGGCTGTTACGTGTGGCAGGTGTTAGATCTCAACGTCCGAACACCGATTCTAAGTAGGGTTCTTATTTCCTGAAACAGCTTATCGGGTGGCGTGATGTCAGAGTGCGATTGTCATCAATTGCCGAGGCTACCGCTATCAGACTCCATAACCCCCCACTTGTGTGCCGTCCTATCTTGTTCGATCGCACCGATGAACTTCGGTCTTCTAGCCCACAGTCTCAAGGGAATATAGTAGGTATGTATGCGCATAAGGACATGCGTGGCAGATAGGTGAGGTTGCCAAAGTATTCCCGTACTGGCAAACTAACTTATTTGTCACATCGTATCATTCTCTACATAGGCGGACTTCGGAGGCCACTCTGCACAAAGGTCACTCCGTTCAGTCAATTGACTTTGGCCTTTGATACAGTCAACTGTCAGTAGCCCCATCGTTCACTGGCTACAAACATCAACAGTACCGGGTGATTGACTGATCCGTCTGTTCACCTTTTGTGTCCACTGACTAAAACACATGAGTAGTGGCTAACTTCTGTATTGGCTGGAGACATTAGGTTATGTACCTAGCTCGTAGTCTCAATTGATGGCGCTCCTCTTCCTTATCTTTGTTCGTTTGCTCTCATTTTGACCCTGGGAAATTGATATCAGAACATAGATGCTTGCGGTTCACAGTTCATCCTATAAGTTTAGTAGTCAAAGTTATCCTATGCGGCTCCATCGAGACACGGTTATTGTCTGTTTGCCTTGAACCATGAGTAACACATCGGCTCACTTGAGTGGATTAAGTCCGTGACCTGGCTTGACAAAATGATGACGGCTACTAGTAAATTACTTGCTATTGGTCGGGTTCACCAACTGGACTGGGATCCTTCTACCCTACAGAGTCGGTTATTAGAGATGTTAGGAGAAATGGCGTCCATTCGAGTTGTGGTTGTTTGGTTATTTGTCTATTGGGTAAATGCATTTAGTGAACGAAGTAGTGATAAATGCTATCGAATCGTCTTATCATGCACATCATCTCTTTCCTGGTGAAGTCAGAGTTCATGTGATCACGCTCAAGAACAACGTCTTCTTCATAACCTTATGTGATGTCAACCTCCGCCTTCGACAGTCCGGGTTGTACTGCGTTCCCTACCATTTGACTCCACCGGATCAATTCAGCCTTCCTTGAAGGTGCCACTCTTCTCTACAGTTTTAGTCTTCACTCCTGCTCTTTTTATTGCTTCTGTGAACCGTGCTTCCGGGAATACGGCTATCAAATAGCCAAGTTACATACTACAAGGTGATTAAAACCCGGCAGTCAGTCCTGTAACTTCCACTTGTACCTCAACACTTTTCAACGTGACTTTTTGAATGATGTTGCGTATCAGCATTAGGAACTTGTGAATGGAGCTAGAAAAGTCTCAAACTTCATGCAACGTACGCTGCTCGACGTTAATGGTTGACGCCTAGACTTGACTAGGTCTCTTGATTCAAGATACCGAAATCAAACTAACAAATGCGACCTCGAATCGTACCGATGGACAAGCCCTGTCTTGAGGAAACTTGCGTGTATTCAATTCGTTCTTTTCTTTCAGCTATTTACTTCTCCAATCTTTATTGTCTGACACCTTATTTTGTGTGATTTAACCTAATTAGAACGGCATGTTTTGATGATTGTCATCTATTCGCTTCTCTCTTCGTCTTACGTAGCCAACATCATTTTATCGTCAGAACTTTGCTGTTGCAAATAGCTACGCTCCACTAGTGCTGTACTTTTGAGTGACCTCCCATCCGTGGATCTTGCATTCTCGTGCTCATTTCGCTCGTCAGTTTTTTGTACCGTACGCACTCTTCACTGTATTCGATACTAAGGTCTTTGAGCCTTAAGCTCTGTTCGTTCCTTTTCTTCTTCTTCAAAAGTTTAGGCTTTTTTTGCTCCTTTTCTTATGGTTGTATGGCATTTAAGTATCAGTTTTGGCGGTTGACTTACCATTGTCCATGATGGTAGTGAACTTAATTCTAAGTTGAACACTTCGTTCATATGTTTATGTGCGTTTTGTCTAGCATAACATAACTATGTTATACAACGTAAGATAGTATAAGTAGTTTGTATTTACTGGTCAGAATTCATTGGAATCACACTACTAGTTTAGTGGTTGTTACCACTCGTCTGCTGGACCTCGACCACACATCCTACAGTAAAAGCGACATGTTGAATTTTGTAACTAATGCGAGTTGTTTGTGCCTTTTGTATCAGGCTAGTTAGAGACTGTAAACCAGTGCAACTCTTAAGGTCACTCAAGGGGAAATGTGTAGAAATTATGCTACGTTTGATCTAAAAATTGACTGTTTCTGCACATTTCCCGTAAATGTTTAAGATGAACGGCACAAACAATGCGAAAATGAATTATTGACTACAGGAATGTGTTGTGTTTGTTGGCTTTCTTCAGTCTACCTTGCACATGAAGTGCAGACTGTTCTGATCGGTAAGACGAATGTTTGTCCGTGCATATACTCGTGAAATATGGCTCAGTTTAATTGGAATCCTTTATTTGATAATATTATTTTACAATTACTGTTTATTCTCACTTGTCTTTGTTTGATGGAATGATCTTTTTTTCTAGTGGTGATATCCGTTGGATGATGTGATCTTTGACATACATCGTCTCACACTCTAACGCATAATAACCTGTCTGTGACACGCCGGTTCGACTAGAAAAGACAGTGTTATTTAGCCAATGTCTCCATATTTCTCAGAGATTAAATAGACGGAGTTTGTAAAAGGAGCTTCTTCCTCTCCTATATTACTCGGTTTTGTTTTAAAAATTTTATTACTCCCCTAACCGAAAGATCGCGTTCCAGTTTGGTTTCATACAAACGGACGTCTGTAACGGTCTTGCTTGGCCATTGGTCATTATGTAATTACCTGTCGACCCGGGGTGACATGAGAACAACAAAGTAGCGAGCAAAACTTGTTTTCTATGTTTGATCATCAGGCTAAGCGCAACACATTAAATCAGGGTGGACGAGAAAATCGGTTAACAGAGCTCGTGGACTGTGTGTTTGCCAACAGCTACGCAATCAATTTGGTTGTCGATCGGGGGAAGTTAAATGTCCGCGTGAACTTCTCCTGAGCGCAGAGGTCAGGGTTGCGCAATCGATAATTGGTGGCCCCAGCAATAGTCAGCATTCTGAATCTCATCACTTTTTACTGGTTTGTGGGCCCTCGGTAGACAACCTCGAAGGCATCTTTCTTTTACTGATTAATTTATTAGAGTCGGTCAAACAACACTCGCGCTTGAATCACATCATTGTCCAATCACGTAAGGTGATGTTCGCACACTCTATTAGACAGCTCTCTTGTAGTACGAACAGTCTATGATGTTCGACACGAGCAAACGAATAAATACACACAACAGCTGGTTGTAGTTAGCCTGATGATCAAACACAGAAAACGAGCCGTGTTCGCTGTCTTATTGTTCTCATGACTTCAAGGGTTATTTTCGAACGAGTTAAACAGTCAAAAGACCTGAAATGTTGTTGAACTGGTAATTGGCTCACTGTCTTGTAGTGATCGTAGAGCAGTGGATTACGCCTAGGATGTTATTTTCTCATTGGATATCTTTCCCTTAACGAATATCTGCTCTAACATTCATCAGCTGAAGTGAGTGCATAAGTAAAAAAAAAAACTACTGAACAATCAACATAACTGATTGTTCTACCGTACATCGGACACATATCAGAAGTAACTGCAAAGCTCCTGTGACCACGCGATATCATGTTAACACAAAAATTAACCATAATCATA
>JTDE01002159.1:34659-50749 GCA_014338405.1 Paragonimus skrjabini miyazakii | reverse complement strand
TGGCAGTTAAGCATCAGTGTGAACCACTGATGTATTGCTGTCTATGATGATGATGATGATGATGGTGAAAGTGAATCAAAATTTTAACATTTGGTAACGTACATTTTCTTTCTACTTTGACGAGAAACACTGTACCATACATGGACGCTTGTAAAATTGACTGAATGACCCCATATTTTCAACCACTGCGGTGTTTGGGTTAGCGAACATCAGATCGTTTCGGTACTGCGAGCAGCATAATCTCAATTACAAACCAGCGGTATAGACTCTGGTGCAATTGACCAAAATGTATTACACGGAGCGACTTTCAGCTTAGTTCTTTATGACAAGCGGCATCAAGAATCCATTGATTTACTGCGTCCGTTCGCTCGTTGACATTTTGAGAATCAAAGTGAGATCAAGGTGCCATTCGAAGAGCGCTTCGACTGCGTTGAGCAAGAACTAGATGTGTTCATGATGGCTCCGGAGGGTAATGGGTGCCCCGAACGCTTCAGTAAACGTAAAAATGAATCAACACCTAAAAGCAGTCAGAACGACGAGGCAACCAAGAAATGGATATATGCTGAGTTGCCTATCGAAGGGGAGATTGCGGACAACCCAACGATTTGTCTCTTCATTGAAAAGGACTTACAAAGTTACCAAATTGCGCGCCAGTAGTCGTACATAAAGGTTACTTGTGCGTACAACCAAGGGAGAACAACCTATTGGCGTCAAATGACGATGTGGATACCAATTCCTACGTAACTAAGGAGAAAGTTACATAGGCAGAAGCGATAGATCACTGATCGCAAGAAATGTAGCGAAAAGGCGTCTAGAAAAGCACAATCTTTGTTGCCCAACTCGCTAGTTACCATACTCGCGTTTATGAGTCAGAATTCCAGTCCACAACACTCCATGGTTTCCATTCACACGTCGTGTGCACTTCTGCTCGGTTTACGTGTGTGATCGGCGCCTTCTACCGGAAGGTTTTTCGTTTGCCATTCTTCGCCCGTTGGTCCGATTTCGTTGAGTGATGGCTCGTGCGGTTGCTCGTGTTGTTCGCCATCTATCCACTGTGGGCTTTGTCCGTATTCTACGACCGTGTCGAGATATTCCTCTAAGTGTTGGAATAATCGCGCCTCTAATTAGGTCATCCATTCTATTTTGCCTGCCATGTCTCGCCCGTTGGTTCGATCCGGTCGCCCGCGCTGGCCGCGATCGGCTCGCAGTGGGCTTTTGGACATACGTCCCCACGTTGAGGTATTCCGCCAAGTGTTGGAATATTCGCACCTCCGGCCTGATAATTCACCACAGAATGAAATAACACGTACCCAGGTAGATTCAAAACATGTCTAACAGTCAGGCACTGTAGTCACAGAGAATCGTAAGCCTCGTCGACCGGACGACATGTCTTGCCAACTGGCCACATTGTGGAGTTGATATCAGCTTTCGCTATCATAGGGCGTCACCACAATCCGCCGTTATTAAAAGCTGCCGCTTCAAATCTGTGTTGTGTGTCGAGAACAATTATTTGTGAACCTCAGGCTGCCGTGGGCCTAAGCCGTAGTGAGTATTATTCAGGTCACATTGTTTGATGTAACTTTCCTTGTTCATCTCCCCCAATTAATGTAGACGTTAAGTTGAAGGCTTCTTTGTTCTTGACGAGCGAACACGAAATGCTAACATTTACCAGTGTTTGTCTTTTGTTCTGTTCAAACCATTAGAACGATGTCTGCTTCAAATATGGAGTGAACAATCAGCTTGGTATTCCTAAGCGATGAGAACACGGCAATATGACTCGGATTGTTAGGAGCTGAACGCCGACGGTTTTCGAGCGTAATCGGATAGCAAATGCAGCTGTTTATTGTTGGGAGAAAATCTGATAAGATGATTACTTTATTCCGACAGCAGCAGTACTACTTAAGGCATCGGAAATTACAGCCGAACACCAGAACTCTAGGTTGTCTATGAGCGAAACGAAATCACCGTCGGATGATGAAACGCAAATAGCAGTAATACGACTGGTTGTATTCTAGAGAACGGAGACCCGGCTATTATGTGCGAGAAAAATGTAATGCGTTTTCGAATGTTCGAGTGACGATAGACGGCAATACTGAATATGTTCGACGTGTGTACGAATCAGTTTTGCTGAACTTAGGCATTGGATATCTGATTGACAGAGAAATAATGAGCCAGATAAACGTTAATATGTGTATGTGACTAAGTTATGCAATGTGCATGATTATTATTCGTAGCTGTTTAGCATGTGGTTTTTAAAACAAGTGACCGCAGATGGATAGAACATGACCTTGTGAGGCAGCATTAAGGTATTGATTACTACTTTCATTTCTTGAAAGTTACGCGTGTTCTTCGAGTACTTTCGTCAACAATAAGACAGCTAAAAGCAAGGGGAAGCCACGTGATATGTTAAGGCAAAAGGTGTATAAAACTGAGAGTTTAACCGCGGAGGCCGAAACAAAATCGTACACACAGCAATAGTATATTGTAACAATAACCTGTGGAGCAGGCCATGGATTGTAGCTGAAACATAACCATATCTGAAAAGAACAAGTTTAAAACAATGCGAAAGAGAAAGGGGTCCGAAAAAACATCGATTAAACCGTTTGCCAAGAACATGATTGGTGGATATTTGTAATGAATCACTTCGAGTGGATTTGGATGTTGTGTCATGCTTCATTTCGACTGTACTCATTGTTGTTCAAAGTGAACGATTAGCTACGAAATATCAATAAAAGAACGATACATATATAAACAAAGTGTACTCACGCTGCTTCATGAATAAACAAGCTTTTGAGGAATCCTTCACGCCACCACGTGATGAATATGGTGGCAATATTGTACCGAATAGAAAACTTGTCATAGAACTCGTTTGTCGCACCCGTCGATTCTATCTGAATATAGAACTGAATCAGCGAATTGATCAAATGAGTGGTGGCCAACGGATGCAATTTGACCGCATTGTGAAGATCATTCGGCCGGCCACTGACTGCCGGATCACAAAAGAACAGAACCTGATTGATGTGAGATGAAAAAAAAGAAATGAGTGGGGTACAGATGAGCAATCAATAGTCAGTCACACAGGACAGCAGTAATTGGCAGAGCACGCCGTTCCATAACTTTGGGACAAGATATGGACGACCAAAAGGATGAATTGAAATAACTACTGATGTGTGCGAAAGTATTAAATAAAATTCACAAGTAGACAACGAGGGATAGATGCATTTCTCGACATTATCAGTTTGGGTACAGAAGACAGTCTGCATCAGCGGTATTGCCCCGGTATATCAATATGGAAGCCCTGTATGATGATTGCCTAGAGCAGGGCTGACATTTGATACTAACGATACAGCACAGGCCAAAATGAATTATCGTGGAAAAGAATTCATATAAAGTAACTATTCTAAACAATTTACTCGAAAACCGATACAAACGACCGAGCAAAAACTTAGGTGAGCTTCAGTAAATAAAGTGTTTTTAATGATTAACTTTTCAAAGGAGATGTCGTGGGTAAAGCAATCACTCTGGTTTGGAGCCCGATTACGTGAGTGCTTCCATTCAATCCCAGTTAGCATGCCGCTGGTAAAACACGGACTGCAATCAACATTTATATGGTCATGTCGAGTATTGATATTAATCGTGCTACAGAACGAGAGTCCAGTGGAATGTGTAAACATCATGCGAGGTGGATGAATAATGGTGTACTGTACTCAGTCTAAGTTGAACAACACTTGCATTTGATCACAGCTTTTGCATTCAGATAAACTTTCCAGCCAGCCTCTTCCGAAAAGAAGCACTAGGCCTGGGCTTCACTCTCATTAGAGCTCATCAGTTAGTGAATATCCCTGCCACGACCGGAATCAGAACTCCGGCCACGCTTCCGTGAGGTAACCGTGACCACTGCGATGTGCCACTGACCTGACATTAGGCACGACCGAATTATCAAATCTGAACGTTCAACCACTTTCGCTTGTAAACAACGCAAATCCCCGACTACTCATCAGTAATCTACTCATTCTGTTTGTAAGGACAAGCATCTACACAGTAATATAGAACTAGATAAAAGAAAATGATATTTTGAATGCCGATTACCGTTGAGACCATTAGCATCGACTGAACATCCCCGGAAAAAATACTCAAACTCGTCTGGCCAAAAATGTATCAAATTCATGAGTTATAAGCTAATAGAGTCGATTCTATAAATAAGAAAACATCGTCCGTAAACTAACACAAATGTCATGTCCTAGACAGGATGATTTAAAGGTGTTTAGTACTGATCATTGTAACATTACATGTGGAGAACACCGCATAAACGATAAATCAGCTCGCTTGCGTATTTTCGGAACTAACAAGTTTCACATGCCGATAAGCATAGCAAACTCGATGTACACACACACTTGAGTACCTGCCTCGTGATCATAACCACAACGAAGTCGTGTTTGTGTTTTATCCAATCGCTTTACCCTCGCACTATTTTTGGTCAATAATTTTCCTGACAGTTTCTTGATATGATATATAATTGTACCGGCCTAAGATGAGAATGTATCGAAAACAATTCTGTTCGCTGAAACCAAAATTGTACACTTGAGTACGTTTGACAAATGTCAAACCTATCGCTTACCGCGTCACCGACCTTTTACAAAGCAAAGGTTAAATGGAGAAACAACAGTATATGGCATAGACCTAAAGAATTAAGGCATTGACATCACACTTCGAGTCCATTTGGACATATGGACTTCCCAACTGGATATGATGTTCATTTGTGGTTTAGACACGATTTTGATCTAAAGCATTGTGGGCGTTTGGGATCCTATCAACTGCAATTCACAGATATTTATCAAGCCAACCTTGCAGACAGTTTGACAGTATCTGTTCTACCAAGTTACACGGAGGTGGACGAAGTTGTGAACAACGTGTACAAACAAACTGGAATGGTCACCTAACCATCAACTAGCAAAGTACGATAGGGTTCTTCTATCCTGTGACGGGAGGATGGTTGGACGTGCATTACAACTTGGTCATTACAACAATGGGTAACCACGAGTTCAGTGCGAACTAGTACAAGTTGGCGGCGGCTAAATTCGAAACATGAATGTATTTCCCTCCTGTGTATGTGGCGTACAACCCACATACATATGTACACAGAAAGAGAGAGAAATACACTTGATGACAGGTCCGTCTTCAGATTTCATGTATATAGTTACTACCATTCCGTCATCTGCATGAGGCATCCTTCATACAGTCCACTCTTTTTTTCCGGCTGGTGAAACTTTGAAGAGAACAGGACAAGCAAAAGTAAAGCCTTAAAAAAAACAGCGGTACAAACGAAGGGTATCTGTGATCGACGCGAAGCTGTAGTGACAAGAGAACGTGACTAAAACTGACCTCGACAAACTTGGCAACCAGATAGGGATTGCGAACAAAATGGGCATGACAAATCACAAACAGAACCAGACTGACAAGTGTGGTCTGTGAACTGGGATCAATGAGGATGGCCGTGGAGGGAAAATGCCTGTGACGAATCGAGAAAAAATACAAACACCATGCTGTTTACAACAAATAGGGAGAGAGGACAAAAACTTTAGTGAATGTAGAGTCAAGGTATTTCGCTACAACAGACGATCAAGGATTGAAAACCGCGTCCACATTACAGAAGCATACCGGCTACGAACACAATGAGGCGTAAGGAAAGTTTTGATAATGATTACAACAATTCACTGAAAAATAAACAGAACCAGTTGTTGATTCCTGCATGTTCTGAGAGAAAGTGGACTGCCCAACTTTAGAGAGGCGTATTTATTATGGCGAAGGCATGCAATGAACAGGGAATGATTCTAGATTGTTGCAATTTCCCGCAGCATGAATATTGTGATCCAACGAAAGGCGAATTATCAGCTTAGCTGCAGACACCAAAAAAAAATACTAGAATATCCCCTGCATTTCTGACACAATTGCTCTTTAACTCATTCTAATATGACCATAATATTGTATACAATTTATTCACGGTTGAGACATAGCCCCTGCAACTGAGTTTATGACAGCATGTATGCGAAGACAAAACTGAAACTAATATGAAATAAACACATGCGTGAGCACAATGTAAAAGATGCCTTCCAGTCTGTCGATCTAATCTCTTTTTTCATGGATTTCAAGGGCGTCGGTAACGCAAACGTGAGTAATGAGAGGCAAGATCAGAGACGACAATACCACATATCTTGAGGTCGAGTAATCACGTTTTAACCGTTTCAGATATCCACACCCAAAACATGGACCGCATAGACTCCTGTATAACCTAGCAAATGACATGAATCGATTGCCTGTCGTTTTCATCCACTGAAAGCTTAATAGATCGTTCTAAGTATGCGATGATTATTTACAGGGTTATTCGTGACTAACCTGAGAATAGGAAACATAAGTTCGATTCTTTCTTTTCTAATAGTACACCGAGGTAGACTGATACAAAGTTATACTAGCCAGTTAGATGAACAACTACCCTAGATAAGTAAGAGAAGATTCACGTGATATATGGCGAGTCCAAAATCCAAACATAAGTTTGGTTGCCTCTACAGCACATACGAAAAGGATGGATATCCGCACCAAATTTAGTACGAATGAAGTCAAACAGTTTGGGCGTCGTGTTTAACATGTTATTGATAAACGTTACGAACAAGTTGTAATAATCTACCTTTCACCGACCTCGGGTGGCCTTCCTCAGGAGTGTTGTAATCGAAATTAGACTCCTGAAGAAGGCCATTCGAGGTGGTTGAAAGGTAAAGTATTACAACTTGCTCGTCACGTTGTGTTATTCTCAATCTATTTATCAATACGAAAAGGAGTTATGAACTCTCATGACAAATTCCTCATACTACAGAGTGGTAGTCAACGTGACCAGGTCGAATAGGACAAGAAACCATGTAGGCAGAAGTGAAACTCAAAATCAACAGAACGAATAAATATTGTTCACAAATCGTGTTTGATAATGAGTTGGATTGGAGCACGTGAGCATATCAAGAGATGCATGAATTGCAGAAGAATTATTTTTGAATCAACATTGTCCTCAAACAGATTTGAAGAACGCATGGATCACCTTTTAAAATATAGGTCTAACTGTCATTTCGTCCTGTCGTTTCAATTATGCAGGCGAAATGAGGTACGAACAACTGGACACGTAGGCGATTACGGACGAAACTTTAGAGTGTTCTACTATCACTCAGTCACGTGGTCGATTAATGGTAACAGATACAGATGAAGATCGCGGAAAAAGACATTGTAAGAAATGTGTGTAAAATAGAAATAAAAAATAGGGATGAAGAAGAACATTCAATCTATATAACGCACTATCAAGCTAATGATAAACTTACAACCACCTATTTCCGAACAATGATATAACAATCGGGGTGAATTTTTTCGGTAAGTCAACAATGCATTTTAGTTCGGAATAACTAGAACGTACCTCAAAGTAAACACCAAGAAGTTTGCAATATCTTCCAGAAACCATTCTGGCATTAAGGCAAACAATGGGGGTGTTTGAGTACTATTTGATAAACCAGTCGCCCTAAAAAAAGGAAATAGGAGATAAATAGAGTAATGAAATCAAATGGACGGGATGTCGATTACAAAAGCCGATTGATTTTAGATACATCCAAAACAGTGGGATAAATAACAGTGGGATAAATTTTGATCACGTGATTGGCATGCAACCGGCGGGCATGGCATGAACTGATGTACGTTAGGCACAGCTAAACAATAGTCAAGTGAGATAGATCCAGTGATCAAAACTGGAATAAAACGCTGAGAACCAGTGGGAGAAGTATGGTTCAATGATAAGGAAGGAAAAAATCTCGCCAACCTTAACATATTTCGGAATATAACGCAGCAGTGAGAAGGAGACCATAGATGCACATCACATCAAGAAACTAAAATCAACTAAAGTTCTTTAACACGGTAAGCTTAGAAGCTTATAAGGCCAAGTAAATTTTGCATACAATATCGCTGAATAGGGCAATCAATTCATCTGAATCAGATCAATGAAGGGGAGGAGGTTAGCTTACGATGCAGTGAATAAAACAAGCACTGATACGATCAGAAAGGCTGAGTACTGTTCACACACGAACTAGTGGCTGGGTGCTTTGGAAGTGACGGTTCAATGTGTCAGGTGAAGTAATCCTATCACACTAATAAGGCCGACAGTTCAAATTCCAGTGTGAAAGAGGATATGAATTTCTAAGGAGTGTCGGCGTACCAAACGAAAAATCTAACTAAATGCAAAAGTTAGTTAGTATCCAACTTTGTGGAAAACGTAACCAACACACATTTGACAGTTTGCCACGTCCAGCAAAAGCCTGGCCAGGCTTGCGTAGTAGACTGCGATAGACTGAAGCAGGCCACGGTGTAACAAGACCACATCGCAGCATAGTTTCGATCGTTCTTGCCGCTCTAGTTCACTTTTCCATCGAATGAGAATGGCCTCGTTGGCGCGAATTTGTGCTACCGGGACAAAATAGAATAGAACAAGAATGATGATAGATGAACAAACGTATCACGAAATTCAATTCAAGGGACATTAACTAACAAATGAGACGGAAATCAGCAACTTTCTTTTGGACAGGGACCAGATACCATGCCAGTGGATAGACAATAAGCTATATTAACTTGTAGTTAATGAATTAAGTTTTTACTAACAAAGTTTAATAAAATAATCCTGAACTTATCTTATTAAAAATAGTATGCAACTAGGGAAGTCAGTCATGAGTGAGACATTCGCAGTTGCATGTCTTTCGACATCAAGTGACAAGCCGGATGAGGTCATAAGCGGGACATGGTTTAAATGGGCGTCAATAAACTGGGTTCGTGGAGTGATATTTATGGATTTCAAATGTTGAGAACAGTGGTTCGCAAATCTATATATATTGGCCATATCATAATTGACGTAAGTCGTAAATTGCAGTCTGAACTGCATCTACTATCCTCAACTAGAAATAGTGCATGGTATGCTGACCTAGTATATTACCGGAATGCTCTGTTTCTCATATAATCAACCAGTTCATTTGCACCTGAAGTGACGCCCATGCCGGCAGAACATATAGGTATCTATGACAACGGTGGTTGGTAGGCACGACAACACAGGGGATGACGACAACAAAAAGTGAGGCCAAATGCCGGACACCGTTCAATGCAAGGCACGTTCTGGCAGGAAGTCATGTTGCTGACACGATCAACTCGTTTGAAGTGTTAGTGCGTATTTGAAACCCTGAGGGTATGTGACAGTACCTGAAGTTACGAATTACAGCGACAGCTATAGGAAAGATCCGTGTATAGCGCCAGAAACGCCCGGATTAGTTTTACAACAATGATACAGTTACTTCCAGCTTGAAACGATGGAAAAAGGAGGTATTTTCCGTCACCACAACGGCTCTAAGCAATGGGTATAAGAGGTACCAACGAGAATCTTGCTGAACTGACTCAATGCGGAAGTTTTGGGGACCGACGTTAGTCGGGAGCAGTGTGGATTTTAGGTGGGTCGCAGTAAGATCGATATGGTGTTCGCTGCTCGACAGATCCAGAAGTGTCAGGAACACAACCAACAGCTGAATACCCTCTTTGTGAATTTCCTGAAGGCATCTGAGTCTGTAGGTCGTGAGACATTGTGGATGGTGCGTGGTAAGTTTGGATGACCAAGTAAAATAGTCCATTTAACTACAATGTTGCATGTGGGTATGATGGAGAACGTGCAGTCGTGTGGATCGACCTCTGATGATTTTGACATTGTCATTGGCATAAAGCAGCGTTGTGTCCTAGTCCAAACCCCATTCAGTTTATATCTGACTGCAATGCTAACGGTTGCTCTTCAGAACTCGGAGGACGGTGCGGAAGCCTTCTCCGAGCTGAGGTGCTGTCTGTACACCTTCACCCCAAATCCGCATTGGTGGAGATGTCGTCAGTAGCCGCACAGATTTCTGATACTTGGGCAGCAATCTGTCCACCGATCTGTCCGTGGACAGCAAATTGAGAGCTCGTGTGGCAAAGGTTAGTACAACTTTTCTTGAAGAACCATAGCCTGAATTCGAGCACTAAGCTCTTTGTCTACCGCTCAATGGTGTTGTCTATAATGCTGTACGGCAGTGAAACGTGGACCTTGTATCAGCGGAACGTGAGCCATCTGGGCCGCTTTCATTTGCAATGTCTAAGACGCATCTTGGGTATTCGGTGGTCGGGCATGGCTCCGAACGCTGAGATACTGCGGCGGGCGGACATGAACGGGATGGAAGCCCTGCTGTTGTTAAATCGACTTCGTTGGCTGGGTCACGTCCGTCGGATGGGCGATGACAGTATTCCAAGGCAGGTGCTGTATGGACAATTGAGATCAGGTAAGCGAAATCCTGGTGGTCAAAAGTGGAGATACCAGGATGCTGTGCAGGTAAGTCTTTCACGTTGTAAAATTGATTTTAGGTGTTGGGAAGACTTAACGTTGAACCGGACTGCCTCGAGGAATACGATTCGGACGGGCGTCCGCGAGTTCAACGAGCAGTTATTGCACGGCCAAGAACGAAAGCGCGCGGTAGGCAAGGGAACCATCGATGCCATAAGTCGTGGTGACACGACTATATGGCGTTACGATGAATGCGGCCTCGAATGCGCTGGCCGCCTTGGATTAATAGCAGTACAGTATCAGCATACTCATAGGGCACCGGCGGCGAAGAGACAACGAGTACGCTAGGCTCGGGTTTGTCATATCTGTATATCCGTTCTGTTTTTGTTAATGATTGCATCGACCAAGACCATGGTCGTTTGGGCGCTAATCCGCTCCTCTTTTCAGAAACTTGGGTGTCTGCGATCTTCCATCCAATCTTTTCTTGAGCTTTGTTGGTGCATTGAATGATGAATCGTCTGTCTTTTCGTAGTTCAACTTTGTGTTTTGCTTTTCAACTTCAGCCTCGCTGGACTGCACAAGCATGCACTTGTATACTGAAATGCTTCGTGTACTACATTTTACATATCTTTCTTCCTAGTATAGATCATGTCATTGCAGTCTCTCTCTCCCTCTCTGATCATTATGCGAGAGATAAGGGTTTCCTTTTTCGTGCTAGCCATTGAATTGGCTAATCAGCACCAGTCGATTGGACACAAAAGCCTCACTCACACGCCTACTGGTCTTATTCCTTCGGGTTTATACCGGATACATGGTGTGAGTGGAACCGCAAGCAGTGCAGCGCAAGCCACTTGGGGTGATTGTTTGAAGCGCAGGTGTCCTTTGGCTTCGGTCACTGTGACAAGCTAATCCGTTTCGGATGCCGCCAACCATGGTGTTTGTCAATCGCGGTGGCCATGGTTCATTTTCTTCGGCTTTGTTGGTGCATTGTATGATGAATGTTCCGTCTGTTTCTTGGTCCAAATTTGAATCTCCGCATTTCCTCCTCATCATATTTGAGGTGCAATGATATGTACTCCCGTACTATACTACCCCTTGCCTTATATTTTCAATATCTTTCCCCCCAACTTAGACTTCATCATAAGAGTCTCTCTATTTGTCGCTTCCGAGTGATACAGATCTCACTCTCACCGACGCTCACAATCTACCTAGCCAGCATTGGTCGACTGGACCACAAAGGTATCTATTCATACGCCACCTGATCTTATTCGTTCGGGTTCAGACTGGATACATGGTGTGTGAGTGGAATCAAAGGGGGTGTAGCGCGGACCACTTGTGCGTATTATACGCAGGTGTCCTCTGGCTGTAGTCACTGTGACGGGCTAATCCAAAAAGGTCACCACCAATGGTGTGTGTAGTTTGTACTGTGTAGACTATTAGAAACAAGGAATGACGAGAATATGAGAAACTCTTCCCACGTGGTTTCATTGTTGTTCGTTCTATATACCATACAAGATTACTGACAGTTCCAAACCACCCGATCGGTTCACCACCTTTGATGTATTTGCGATCGGTAGAGCTTCTTTTAGCAGGCGTTCTTTGTGTCTAGGGAAACTTAAATGCTGTACCTTATGTGTTCTTTGGTGCGTACCATCCGACGAGGGGCGGCCTGTCCCATGTGAACGGCTTGACAATCCTTGCACTTAAGTAGATACGCACAGTCTGACCGCTTTAGAACAGATCGTTCACCCTTCATGTGGTGGCTCTAACTGATACCCTGAGGTTGTGCTGGGCGAAAACCCGTCTAGGGTATTCAGATGTATTCGTTTTATACGAAATAACGGCAATCAGCAGCCGATTCCTGGGCTAATTAATCCACATACAAGCTATCTCCTGAACTGGACATAAAGTCTTGTCACAGCAACCGTTAGCTTTCAGTGTTGAACTGAAGATCTTATGTTTCTTTGATATCTCAATATCAAGACAGAGTGATAACAAAGTCATGTAGAACAGATTATATGCAACTGTTTTCTTGGTATACATAGAGTGTTCTGAATTAAACGAAAGGTACCGATTGGAATTAGTGTTCTTTCTGTACACGCCCTTGTCCAACTTGTCACTGATTGTTTTGCGTATTCTGTGATCTAGAAAACTCAGTTCCTGGTCCACTGATTAGCATTCTACCGCAAATTTAATATGTGTAAACAAAGGCATCAGTGTTACATAAATTTATCAATGTTTCCTGTACATATTGCCACTAATACATCGTCGACATACCTCCACCAAATCCTAGGTGGATCAGGAAAAATGAGCAGTAATTTATCTTCTAAATGTTACACAAACAAGTTAACAACAACAGAGGAGATGAGCAAGCCCATTGCGACATTTTTTTGCCGATAGAGCACTCCTTTGAATGTAAAGAGAAGGTGAACAGAAAGTAAGGCACCGTAACTTATGCAGTCTCATCAAATGATAAAGCAGTTTTTCAGCTAACTTGGTATCTGTTTCAAGACGCTGGCGAATGGCATTCAGACCTTTTCGCACTGGAATTTGGTTAACAGCGAAACGTCAGAATTGACCAGACATTCATCTGAGTTTAATCTAAGTTCCTTCAGATTGGTAACCAGTTATGTGGAAATCCGAACAGAATCGTCTATGAAGTTCTTAAGAGGCATAAGAATACCAGGCAGAAATATGGCCAGAGCGCGGGCTTGGGTTACTGTATAGTTAACAATTAGCATCAGTGGTATCCTGGGTTTATACATTCTAGTTGAAACCGCAACACATTGAAGCTAGTGTTGTTTTTGTAAATAGGGTAAAGCACAGTTACTTATTCACGTTGATTTTCAGCTTTCGGAACAAATGTGCTGCTCAAGTTTCTGGTCTGTTCAAAGTGGAGTTCTGCTTACCACAACAATCATGATGTACGGGTCTCTGAAATGTGGTCAACCGCCTTGCGATCATAATCTGTTTTGTTCAGGATGACTACTTAATTTCCCTTATCTGCTTTTGTGATAATTATGGAGTGATCGGACCATAAAGTTCTGAGTGCATCTCATTCGGGTTGCTTGACAGGAATTTCTGATTTCTAATGATTCTGGAAATCTGCGCCCGAGTTTGGTTTGTGTTATCAATTGGCAACATTTGTAGTTGTCCCTCCATCGATGGAATCACTTCCAGTTCTGTCAAGAGTTTAGGGTCAACGTTGACATTTGAACCTCTTGTTCTGTCTATTTTCAGCTTTTGAGATTACGCGATCGGAGAGGTTTATTATGAGCTGAACATGTGTCTTCTTCTGTAATTAGCATTTAAACACAGCCGAACATCGATGCCAGTCCTTTTCGCACAAGTTATTATTAATCTCAGATTGGAGAACAGAACATCTGCAAAATTCCAATAATCTCAACCTGTCGAAGTGAAATTTTGATTTCAACAGATCACTGCAGTGCATCTCAGTTTGAACAACTTCAAGTATGGTGTCCAGTTCAACGCCAAATGACAATGGCCCAGCCGGTGTGCGTCCGTGTATTGATTGCCCTATACGATAACGAATGTGAACGGTCAGTATTATCTGCGTGGTTGTAGACATGTGAATGAGTTTCGTGTCCGGAGAAGGAACGCTACACAGGTGGTCGATTTAATCCACCATACTGTAGTCCCGTACAGGAATAGTAGATTAGGTAATGGCTGATCACCGGGACCGGGACGAAACTGGACACCAGACTTATTGTGTTGGATACTTTTGACTGGCTAACTATAGTTGTTGACCACTGACTGAGATTTATACGCTCCAGCCATTTCGGTTAGCATGATTACCTAAATGCGGACAAACTGTCGTTCATCCATTCGCCAGTGACATATCAGGTTGGTTGAAAGTTCCAACATTTGCATCACGAGGCATTCAGTTCCACGCAACATACAAGCTCATATGAGCGCTGGATATTTCCAGGCCGCCCAGATGTAGACAATAGTAAGGGTAACTAGGACTCGAGCCCATGACTGTACGACTGGTAGACGAGTGCCAGTACAAATGGGCTGCTGCGAGCACTGTGATAACGCATGTTACTTAACGATCATTTGACTTATGAGAGGTGAAAACGTAATCCTTTACTACGAACCTTGGCGTGTAACTAAATGTCGATGATGTAGATAGTTAGCTGTTCGGAGCGAAACACAAAAATGCGCCATGTTAAAACGACAAACCCAATCAACCGCATCCATTGTGGGGACTTACGGGAACTAGTACATTTAAGCCAGTATAAATTCAAAAGCTTAGAAACATGGGTAGCCAGGTGATGACACTGTTCAATGGGGACTGTGACTTCATGTGGTGAAATATTGAACCACCTATGACCACACGGCTTAAACGTGAATAACAATTCACATGCCACTTCTTTGTCCGAACAAGGACGTATTGTAAACTCAGTAACATACGATTAAACTATAACCAGAGGTAAAGTAAGCATACAAAAAATCCGGAAATGACAAGTGACGTGGTTTACTGGGATGCCACTGATCAAACAGGTCATTGTTAATCTCAGTCACTCGTTTGAAGGGATAGTGATTGACTGATGAGTAGTGACAGAAAGAGGCGCAGTTTGCACCACAGTACTGCAATCCAATTCATGAACGAATCACACTCGGAATACGAAGCCAAGTCAAGATTCAAGGAACAACGACGGTTGAAACCAACGTCTCCCTGCCGCCACACACACATAATGGGTGGGAATGTAACGATGGCCAAAAGCGCGAATTCGAACCCCCACTAACTTGAACCACAGGTGATATTTGAATAAACAATGACGCAATGTACAGACCCAAAACCAAACCATAGATAGAAAGGCAATGGAACTCACCAACAGGGCTGTTGGGACCGGCCCACTGACTTCGACTAGCTGATAAAAGCTTGATGTTCCGCGTCAAATCGGAAATAACCTGCAGCCGACGATGATATTTGCGAACGCTAGCCTGAAAACCTAACTGTACGGCCCAGGCTGCAAGGAAGAAACATTCGGTGGAGAAATTCAACGCGAACCAGCCACCGGTTGACTGAAGTTCACTGTCTATGGAGTGAGGAGTGGAAGTTGAGGAAACAGTGCCAGTGGTTAGCATATGCAAACACAGACTCAAGCAGGAACAGCATAACCTTAATGTAAGGATGGGTGGATAGGAGATAGACAACCATTTCAACCAAACAAAAGTGATCGAGTGTCATGATTGATGTCCAGAGGACTGGATGGCGATTTGATGGATAGGAGTAATGGCACACAACAGTGAGTAATCGAGTTCCATCTATGATGTGCTTTAAACGTGGCAGCAAAAACTAAGCGGCAGTGGCATCAGAACATTATGGAATTTAGATAATTCAAGCATACTGGGAACGTTTCATAGAACTGATAACGTTTTGTAACTGCTTACACGACGGAAAATGGAATCGTGTTGAAAACAACGATTTTCACAATGAACAAGGACATGCGAACGATGAGACAATACAAGTGTAAAAGGTGCACAGCTTATAACAAGCGATGGACACCAGCTAGTATATTCCTAAACCCTGAACCAAAACATAGTCCATATATTGAAAGTCACACTAAAGGTATTCTAAAGAAGTGTCTAAGAATATGTCAGTCAACTGGGAAACAAGTATAGGTCCAGTACAGTTGGCGGTATTTGTTTCGGGTTGGCTTGTCACAGTGGCCACAGCCAGAAGACACCTACACATAA
>JTDE01002159.1:5949-16664 GCA_014338405.1 Paragonimus skrjabini miyazakii | reverse complement strand
CTTCCCCTTTTTCTCTTACTTCCGTTCCGCTCTATACCAGTTTATTATTCCGTTACTTCATCGTCAGAGCCAACGACACCCAGAGCCGTAGTACAGATGCGTACGGCTCAAGGCTGAAAATGATTCTGGTGACGATAATGACACAGTTAGCTTTCTCGCAAAGACCTTTGAACTGCGAGCTTGTCCTTCATCTCCGCCTTAATCAGATCCCACCCGTATTAAGCGTATTGGAAGTGAATTGCAACGTAAAATCTATCACTTTGGGTTGTTACTCAATTTGATGTGCCGTATGGACACCCCGATTGAAACACTCGTTAACCGGTTGACTGAGATTATCTGTGCAAGTAGATGAAGAACAAGATGAGGAATCTAAACTATCTCAGCCGAACTCTTCGGGATAAGCATGGCAAATTTTTTTCCTGGTTTTCACATCTATTAGATGACTGTTTTTTGCGTATCACTAATGGGTTCCGTGATGTGTTTTGTTATACGTCAATATCAGATGTGAAAGTATCTACATTTCCGCAGATTTTAGATAATCTGCCTAAAATGCTACCAAAGATTGCCGGGTATATTGGTGTCTGATGATCGAGCGGACGAATCTCACTGATTGTGTCGATCTTGGTGATACAAATAAGATATGATAAACAAGATCGGAATGAAAATGATTCGGGGTTAGGTGATATACAACTAGTACATGTGCTGAAAAGTATATCTGATCTTTAATGAACGTTCGCTACAGCTGCTGTCCAATCATACATACTGGGTGTATCCAATCTTAAAGCACTGCTACTTGTGTAATGTTTTCGAACAACACACATTTTGTTCCGTGGATAGTGAGGATCATTGACGGAAATATAGTTTGTGTGAAATAAAAATACTTCTTGTTTTTTCATGCCTACACACTGACCCGTAAACATTGGGTCTCAACACTGGCATAGGGGTTTTCTATTGTAACGTACAACCGCCGGTAGATGTGGTAATAGACTCAACTCTTACTGGTTTTCATCTGTAGCATCTTATTCCAACAAAAGCTGTGCTAAATCAGTTTCAGATGTCATTTTATCGATCGTGGTCTCTTAACACTGTCCACGCATGCTCTGTCAGATTTGTAACCTCGCTGGGCATGTAGAATTATCGTGTAGCATTTCATACTTTTCATTTGCGCATCATACTGAAGGTCCAGTAACTTGTGACATAGTTTTAGTCATCCTGACAGTTAATAAAACCTTTCAAGATTTCCAACTTATTTCAGTCCGAATACTTTGACTCCGTTGTTGATCCTATGAACTACCCACACCACCACATAATTTATCCCAGTTTTCGCCACCGTTTTTGCGCTTCGGTCAGGTTAAAAACGTTGGACATAGCCAACTGATGTATAGTCCATCTTCATGTATCTTGCTCACGATAATCCTGGTCATTTCGTCCCAGGGTGTTTACTGTCACGTGTCCGAAGTTGTCCAAACCGGGGTTGAAGCTCACAGCCCTGAATTGTTTCGTCGACGTATTTGTCATTGAGATATCCAGAATGAATTTCAGCTTCCCTCATTATTTCCTCCGGTTGAACGATTGTTTTCAAAATTTTGAAACCCTTAGTGGGGTTGACCTTTGACGCACCTAAGCAGTTTTTAATTATCGTATTTCCGTGAGCCAACCGTGTTCCGAGAGACCTCAGACGTTCTGAATATCCAGTGCCCCAATTTATCATCTCTAGATATGTAAACCTTACTACAAACCTTAATTGTCTTCGATTTACGATCAATTCGATGGAATGACACACCCATTAGAGTGACAGTCAAAACCCAGGCTGTATGGACTTGTTTTGAAGATGCGAATAGTTAGATGATTACAAAAATGAGAATACGGCAATTTGCATGTCCCCGGACTGGAACTTCCTTCGTACACAGACTACGATCGGAGTGTAACAAGTAATCTTCTTTATGGAAGCATGAATGTGTATTTGCAGATCTTACAAGGATATAAGAAAGCTTGTTTTTCATTGATAATTTCCTCATTAGCCAATAGATAATAAAAAGCTGTATTCATGAACGAAACAGGTTTACAGATTACTAAAACAATTATCTAAAACCAACCATTTTACCTCAGAATCGGAGACACGTCATGCCGTTTTCAGATTTACCGCACAATTTGTGGACTCTGACGTGACGTGCTATCAGAACGATAAGCATCGCTCGGCATTTCTCAGTTTTATGGTTTTGTTTTTGAGTCGTGTCGTTCCACTTTCTCTCCGCATGTCTTATTTGATCATGTTGTCCAGAGATAGGTGCCGTACTAAAGGCAATTTGCTACGTTATCGAGATCGACGTGGACAGTTCGTCCAACAATATTGTCCAGATTAAAGCGCTTCTTTTCTCTGGAGACCTGTTTCATCCTAAAGAGTGATATATCCACAATGCGAATGCCGTTTAGTTTCGATCGACACAAAACATCCGCCTCATATGGCTTTTAGTTAACTGATTACCACCTGGGGTAACATATCGATACATGTGTGTGTGCCGATCGAACTCGGCCAGGGGTGTAACACACTTCTTCCAAATATCGTGTTTGTTCACAAACTTATTTTTCTAGGGCAGTACAGATTGTAAGTGTAAATGCTTGAACATCTCATGTGAATTTATCACTTAAATACAAATGCTTTCTTTTCATCTTCGCGTAACGATCATGCTGACCGGTCGATAAAACAGCATTCCTCCAGTGGTAATCGACAGGTTCATTTACTCAGTATGTTCAGTCAGCTCTGACTGTAGTATGGAATCTGAACAACCATACTGCAGATTACTATCTCACCAAAGTAAAATTTTGGTTCGTATGTGTTCAACTTTGATAGATTAGTTGTTTCAACGCACGACACTTTAAGTCATTATTAACGGATACGCGTTAACCAGACTCAATATAAAAAAACCATTGAAAATGAAGATCGAATATTTGTTTCACAGAATGTACATGTGATCTCGTATAGCGCTGTAAACGGCACCGACAAGCGTACATCAAGAATATGTAACCAATTTTGACTAATGGTATGCAGTGATATCTACATGCTGCGCTTGGTTCATCTGTGAAGTACAAAACTGGTCTCACTATCGACAGTTGTTTCCTTAAAACGACACATTGTCATCCTAGTCGCGATCCACCAATATGATCTGATTCTGGCATGGTATCTAGTCCAGTCCAATTGGCGCACTGCATTTTTCGAGACAATATAGGTTTCCAGAGAACAAATCAGCTCAATCTTGACAACATTTTTGAATGAGCTGTCCACACCGATGTCGATAATGCGGCAAGTTACCCTCATCACGTACCTGTGTATAGATAAAACGGTCAAATTGGACGTTTGACAGGAAGCGAAACGAGACGACCATGAGACAGGGGAATGCCATTCGTCGTCTAACGTTTTGAGAAAACGGTTACAAAACCTCAAGTTAGGATCCAAAAACGTAGCAGAACGTACATCAGATTATATGAGAGGATTGTTAGTTTCGATTAATCTTTCAGTGGTTCGTAAATCCGTTTCGTTCTTGAATACAGCTTTTCATTATCCATCATTCGTTGGGAAAATTATTGTGATAGCACAATCGGTTAAGGAAATATATTTTTACTTTGTCCATGTACACTCACTGATGCGTGCTGGTTCTCAGCCAAGCGTTGCCTTCCAAACTCGGAAACGGTTGTGCAGACGTTTGTCAACAGTCAGTTGCCATCCATGGTGTGGTGTTATGATAGTGATGAAAACATTGAGACGATGGTGCCGAGCGAGTTGACCTGAAATGCGTCTACACCCCGTTCCTGCTAGTCTGACTGTGGTCACAGCGATTTGTTGAGGCCGTTTGCTAATCCGACTCTGTTAGGAGGCTTGTTCACTGGGCAGACCGTTTGGTTTGGCATCCGGATTTCGTATCCGGGTCTTCATTTAGGGGACGCTGGGTATGTGAACTTGAATTAAGCTAATGAAATTAGACTAGTCAACCAACAATTCTCGCGAAAGGAACTGGAGAACCTAGTGCGCGTTAACCCCAAAGGTGTGTCTGTCATACAGGACTAGAATGCCTTGTGAACAACATGCGGTCGCCCACAATCGTATGAAAGCAGGGTAGTATCAGTGTGACAGTGTTGATTGACAGTACGCTTGTTTAGGCATGTGACTATATAGTGACCTGAACAGTAGAGATTACGAATATCTGAGCCCTGTACATTTTTATCTATATTTTCATAAATGAGATAAAATAATTGGGGTGACGTATTTTTATATCGTTTTTTTATCTCGTCGGTAATTGGTGGTTCTGGGGTGACCTTTCGTGAACGAATGTTTCGGACTCCTTGGTCTCTGATTCGAGTTTGATGTGGATGATGACTTTCGGAAAATGCATTTCTGCACGCCGTTAAACGTTTTTATGATAACGCATACATTTGTCAAATTTGATCACGCACCAATGGATTCCTTACTTCAGGTTCGATCTTACCTGACGTTGGCCAATCAGACTGTCAGCATGCTGTTCCATCTTACCTCAGAAATTCAAGGTCCATTTTTACGACCGGAAATAGTGGACCGACTGGCTGCTATGCTCAACTTCAATTTAGTTCAATTATGTGGGCCTCGATGTAGTTCGTAAGTTATATGTTGTTTGAACAGTGCCGTTTCGTTTTTTGTAATGCATATTTGGTCAAAGCGATCACTTCATAGTCTAGGTTGACTATTCTTGTGTCGGTTGAGTAGGCTGGTGACGTTGCTTTAAGTTTGTTACAAAAGTTCATACCAGTTAGGATACTGACGATTGTGGCATTTGGGTACAATTCCCAGTTTGTCAACTACAAGTGATGTACTGACAACTGTTACGATCCTTAAAAAGTTTTGGCGTTCAAATTTGTTAAGTGTTTGACTACTTGCGAGTAGTATTTCATTACACAAGAATGTTGACATTTATTTCAAATAGGCAATGTAACACCAGCTTTGTTGTTTATAAACAGTCAATTTTTGTGTATTAGAATACATGTAATATGGTTTGCGTCTGCAAAGAGGCAACACACAGACATTAATAAGGACGTGCTCACACTTGTTTCGGTAACGCATGTGGTCATCGCGCACCCTGCTATTGATTCGTCTTTCATCCACGAACGATGCAGATACTGTTTCACGCCTTTTCCAGCGTTTCTTTTCAGTTGCTAAAATTAGATGTGGATATTCGGCTTTTTAACTTGAAACCAAGATGGTTGCACATGTTCTGAATGGGATTTAGATTTGGTGAACACACTGCCTAGACAGTTACATGTTCTGATTTCCGTTAGATTACTTGTATTCATATACCCAGTGAGATTGAACCGAGGTAGAATAGGTTTACTGTGCATTTGGGCACTGTCACAGAAAACTTGAGAATCGCAAATCAACTGTTGTTTCACGAATACTCAGCGACATTTATTCACCTTTAATTTGCTTTCTGTATGCCATTAGCTTCATTATATGCCCTAGTTAAAAGTGTAACTACCCTGTGTTTGGAGTTCCGGTTCTGTTTGAAGCTAGTTACATTGGAGTCATGTGACATTAGAAATCTCTCGTACAGCTTAGTTGAATAATTAGTAATAAGCGTCTTTTATGCTACTCGGAATGAGTCTTCACAGTCACAAGTTTGTGTGTTTTCCTTGCACCTTCATCAGGCTTAAAGTGCGCAATCCGGAGTCCTACGGTTGGGCTCCGAAAACACTGTTGGCTCAAATCGTATCCATCTACAGGCATTTAGATACGGAGGACGGACAATTTGCCTTAGCCGTGTCCAAAGATGATCGTTGTTATTCTCAGGATTTGTTTACTCAGGCTCACATGCTCATGTCACGTCATGCGATCCAAACTCCGGAAGAGTTAGACAGATTTTCTCGCCTTGGCGCGAAAGTGAGTTTTTATCTGGTTTCCTGAAGTGATTTCCCCCGCAAACATCGTTCATTTCTGTTGATTGGACCCCTCTAATCACTTCTTCTCATAGGCAGAAGAAATCTCTAAAACGCGAACCGAAGTGGACTACGGCGAAATTCCTTCCGAATTTTGCGATACTCTTATTGACACGCTTATGGATGATCCGGTCATGTTGCCACAGTCGCAGGCGGTTGTGGATCGAAGTACGATTATGCGGCATTTACTTAATCAGGAAACGGATCCGTTCAACCGCATGCCGCTCACAGAGAGTGAACTAATTCCATGTGAGCTATTCTTTTATTTTTTGACCTTATTAGATGTGTGTTTTAAATTCATTAGTGGGCTGATTTTCCGCTGGTTCTCGTCAGATCTGCTGTTACTGTGGTCCGAACCGCCTTTGCGGTCTGCATCTCTTGATTTTGAGTTACAGAGGCAAACGACTAACTGATAACTAATAGGTGGTCCACATCGGATGTCAGTTGTGTATTTAACCCTCGAATCACCACGTGAATAGCTCTACTCAGTGGTCATGTGTACAACATTGGATGATAAGTCGTGGTCACCGGGATGATGACTCAGTTACCTTGATTTAATCAAGAAGATTAAGTTCTTATGAATACGTTTCTAGGAGTTTGAGTTGTGTATGCATATAGACAATATCAAAGTTCCGGTGTGTTCTTGTGTATCAACCTCCTGCTACATTTCTCTTGGTGTTCTGTAATCAATACTTACAGGTATTTGTCTTATTTGAGCTCAACATTTATATTATTCAGTGTGGTCTAGGTTCGTTGAGACATTAAACTGCTAACGGTGCACTCACATTACCACAAACATTCGTTTACACACTGCGGTAAACTTGTAGGAAAAAATCTTATTTTGTGTCAGTCTTCTCAACATATGGTCTAAAGCGATAGTTTGTCACAATGTACTGGCAAACATCATTGTCAGAATGCCTAGAAATACTGTATCGTAAGTTGAATATTACAATTGTTTTATCCGCGGTCTTGTCGGATATAGCCGGAACATAACCTTCGGTACACATGGTATTTGTCGAATAGTTACGGTTGGTATAAGTCATCTAGTTTTATCAATGACGTGGAAATCAGGCTCGCTAGTAGAGCCACATGATGATATCGAGCGGGTGATATGTAACATCTATTTGTTGGACGAGGTTACTCGAGCTGAGGGTTTCATATTTCTCGCCATGCCATGTGATATAGCTGAAAAAAGAAGTTTTTCTCTATTCGACTATGTGCATGTGGCCATATGGTAGGTCGTTGTACTATTGTACAGAATATAAGTTGACACTCATCATTGCGAAACTATAAAACCAGCCATGGAGGACGTCCTAGTCTTTATATGAACGAGGAAAAGCCTGGAGCCATTCTACCAGCATCTAACAGAACCCGGACTATTTCCAACTTGAAATCGACGCTTTTCTCCATAACTCCTACCTGAACAATACAATGGACGCTCTCCAAAGTCCCTTCCAAGGATGAGGATGTTCTGAGTTAGTCAGTAACAAAGTCAGCTGTACTTTGATCGGGTCAGGCATCATCTACCTTGGACTTATTTCTAACTGTTGTGATTTTTACTGACAATAAAAATTCGATCTGGATGGATCGGTTGTATGAAACTACCAATAATATAACCTCTAAACTAGTGACATCTGCTTGAACCATCAGTTCAGTGAGGGTTTCCGATTTATTTTCAGCATTGATATTGTTAGATGGATATCAGATTTCATCAACTTATGGTAACGTACTCAAATGTTTTACGCTGCCATCCAATGTGTTACGATTGCATAGGGTTGCTCTCTTTCAATTAAACGATACAGTAGGACACACTCCATACATAACGAAACTGTGGTTAATTTTCTGTCATGTTCAAATTTAAAACCGGTCTTCGTGAGCTCTGGATCTTATTTTCACTTTGTTCTTCGGAGACACTAGCTCGATGCGTTCATAGAAGTACTAGAGCCTGCATTTCAATGGCTGGTTTACAAATTCTTCCAAACAAGAAAGAAGTAATGTAATCCCCTCTATCTGTGAATCGCATGCATTAGGGTTTTCAAACTAATCAGTTAGAGTATGTCTTACTGGTTCCCTTTCAGTTTTTAACCCAGTAACTTTTGATGTGGCTGTGAGTAACACATAATACCGTTAAGTAGTATGACAGATTTGTTACTTTCAAGTTGAACGTCATCCACAATTGATCATAGCTGTCGCATTCCCATAGACTTTCCAGTCGGCCCCTTTCGAAAAGAGGCACTACACTCGAGTTTCGCTCTTGTTAGACCACTTCGTCAGTAATGCATATCCTTGCCACTGCCTGGAATATAACTCCGGCCACGCTGTTCATGAGGCAACCGTGTTTACCACTACGCCATTGGCCTCCCATTGGGCACGACCGAATTATCTACGTGAACGTTCAACCACTTTCGCTTGTTAATTATGAAGCGATTCTTCTATGAACAATTTGGGCTTCAGTTGAATTCAAACCAAAAGCACGAGCCATAACTCTCTACTCGGTGTGTGCTCTGATAGCTGAACTACGAATCAACATCAGGAGCTTGGAGTCTCGTTAATCAACAGTCCAGTCTATATTCAGCGTCTGCCAGATCATTCAGAAATAGGCTGCCATGATGGGGACTATTTAGAACACCTAACACTGGCATCCACTAAAATAGACGTTGAACGTCACAATTGGTCTACTGGTAAGATTCTTTTAATTGATGGTGTGTTCGGCTGGTAATGTACTGTAAGTTGAAGCATTTAATTTAAAAATACGACGTTCTAGTTGTATCTGACATGCTTAATGTGATAGCAGTGACCAATCCGTGCTCAACTCACCCAAGCATAAAAGTAGGATTACAACTCCAGATCTAGACAATAATATTCACTTTTATGGAACTCGAGTTTTCAGACGTTTGTTTTTCTTCGAAATTTATCTAAGTGGGAAAACGGCAATCAACGTGTAACTCACTACAAGTCTGTTCACGAAGGCTACATTGAATGAAACGTTAAGTAGATCAGCCACCATTGTGCAAGAAGAATCTAATCAATCTGAAATTACCTGACAGCAAAGTGTTTTAGATAATCTCCTGGTGTTACGTCAGTGTGAATCGCATAGCTGTTGGTGGGATTACAATATGCTGGCTCTTATTTACGAATACTTGTTTGGTACCTGTTAGCACGAAGAACAAGATGCCTATTCACTTCTAATGTCAAATCAACAAAAGAGTTGTTTTATGCGTTCTAGCAGCCTAGTCTTTCGGACGATCTGCGCTGGGTATATATATATATATATATATATATATATATATATGGACAAATAGCACCTAACTAGACTTGTTTTCTGTGTTTGTTCATCACGCTAATTGCAACACGATAAATATGGAGACAGTAACTGGGGTGAGTTAGAAAAATAGTCAATAGAGATTATGGATGGTGTGTTTGTTATCAGTTACACAATCACTGTTCCAAACTGTGGGTTTGATTGATTGTGAACCAGGGGATATTAATTGTCCGCACGAATTTATGAGCGCAGAGGTTAGGGTTGCGCAATCGGATGCTATTGGCCTCGGCAACGGTCAACATTCGGAATTTCACCACTTTTGATCTAGTTCTTGGCACTTGGTAAACAATCTGAAAAGCGTCTTTCTCACTGACAGGATGATTAGAGTAAGTCAACTGAGCAACATTCTCGCTTGTAACTGTTTTAACAACACCACTATTCAACCACGCTGGATGATGTTCACGCACTCTGTCAGACAATGTTCTTGTAGTACGACCAATGTATGATGCTTGACACGAGAAAACAAATGAGTACACACAACAGCTGGTTGTAGAACATGGTAGTTTGTCTTTGAGTTGTGACATGATAACAGGTGTTGAACGGAAACTCATACACAATTGGGCGGCAAGGTAGGGTGTTTCGACTGACTTTTTGAGCTTTCTTGAGATAATTTCGGTCATGGGACCTCCCTTGAAGGGAAGACTAACAAACCCAAGTTTCTTACTCACAGAGGGTGGCTTAAGTTTCAAATCTACCGTCTGCATAGCCTTCTAAAGCAAACGTACTGGGTAGCCATTCTGCATGAATACTTCTTGTAGAAAGTCTAGTTCAGCTTGTAGGGTGTCAGGGATGCAGATCTTCAAAGCCTTACCCGTTAGACATCGTATGAGGTTTCGCTTTTGATTTATCGGAATGAAACTGTCAATGTGAATGTATTGGCCACTCTAAGTTCGTTTTCTGTATACATTCCGTTGGATTGAACCATCTTCTCTTCTTACTATGCCAACATACAAGAAGCTTATTTGACCATTGTTTTCTGACTCCTAGGTGAAGTTAATATTGCTGTGGGCTGAGTTAAAAACTGCTATAACTCAGTTCGTGTTAGAATTCTCCTTGACAACACAAAAAATATAATCAAGATAGCGTTTATAAAGTGCAAATCATTCAATGACCGCACTCAATTGGTTAGTCTCCAGTTTGCTCATTAAAACGTGAGCTAACAAGGAACCTAGAGGCGAGCTCATTGCCACTTCATCTCTCTGTCGGTAGATTGCATTGTCGAACAGAACTGAACGTTACTCGTATAAAGCACCAGCGGTTCTCTCAGTTCATCTTTCAGGATGCCCACTTGTTTGTTGTTGCGCTGGATTTAAGCGCATAAATAGTCAATTGTCTTTTGTAGAGGCACGTTCGTAAATAGTGAGGCAACATCGAACGAGAACATTCTTTGGTTGTTTAGGTTCAGGTCGTGGACTGCGTCAATAAAATGAAACGT
>JTDE01002158.1:117346-128152 GCA_014338405.1 Paragonimus skrjabini miyazakii | reverse complement strand
AGACCTCTACCTATTGGCCTGCCTCGCATGAGTGACTCTATCGGTGTGTTGGCCACACCGTCCAGTTTAGCCCAATAGGTCATAGAGATGCGCAAGCCGTCACACCGCGTCAAGATCCAGTCTCGTTGTGACAGGTAGTTTATCAAAGTGGCCAACAGATTTATAAAATTGAAGAGGAGTATTTTTTTCTTATTCATGCGGCTTTAGGGTGTTCATTCTACGATGCACCAGCGAGGTAGATATGCTGTTTGCGCACCGATTCTTGAACAGTACACAAACTATTTTGATGGTGAGGGCCCTGGTAACCAAACACGTACCTAAGTTACAAGCTCCGTAAATCGGTTTTTGAAACAAAAATTAGTCTGTCAAATCAGTCAAGGATGTTTGTTTTGATACAATCTAGTCGACTAGTTGTCAGAAATATTGCATTTAATTTTCTGGTATGTTCAAAAGTTGAGGGGCATTGTGAGTGAGGTATGATTGTTTAGAAAGACATTATTGTCTTGGGCAGATTATTTTATCGATGTATTCATCAGTTTATTAGTAGTGATCCGTCTGGTTGGCTGACTAACTTGCAATAATCTAGTACACAATTCTCGAAAAACTAATTTAGTCATCTCCGTCCTGTGATAACCACTACTTTTCTTTTTCAGTAATATCTAAAGTGGCGCATGCTTGCCACATTCCAAGTTGACCAACAATTACGCAATCATGCAAATCTTATTGGAAATCAAATTAATGTGCTCAGATCGTTATGTTAATTTCATTCAACAAGATGTGAATGCTTATGACCGTCAGAACATGGATACACACTTACGAATTGAGTATTGATGGTTTTCATTAGTTGGACATTTGCAGTTTACTCCGAAAGACACAGTTGTGAGTGAAGGTGGGTTTCACGTCTTCCCTTGATGGTGATATCCCACGAGGTGCCTGCATTAAGTTTTAGATGAAAATAAACAACTCATACTATCTGTAATCATTTAAGCGCAGTCTTTCCCGCTTTACGTACTAAATCCTATTATCCCTTCAAACACTGTCTACATGTTGATTAATACTCATGTTGAACTGATTTAGTCTGTTATGATTGTCTTTTTACGTGTTTCTGATTCACTAAAACATGTTAGGCTTGTCTCAACGCAGGTTTTGGCACTCTGTAATTGTTGGGTTCAAGTTGCAACTGATTTCACATCTTGTTTTATATATCACAGTTTTCTCTATTCTCTCTCCTTTGTTCTACATCTCAGTTCTTATGGTAAAACTGTTAGGTTCAACCTGTAGAAATGCTAGTCTTGTTAATGACACATTTGTCTTCATATTTTACAACCGACGTTAGTTCATCCGTTTGTTACTCAGATCCAATGTCTCCATTGGCTCCTTCATAGACTTCGGCTTTTCGTTTGTTAATATTTTGTTGCACCAATACCACTTTTCTTTTGGCTACAAAATATATCAGTTTTGGAATTTTGTCAACCTCCAGAGTCACTTACATTTTCCTTTCAACCCATCAAACTATCTTTCTGTCCAGTGGGCAGATCGCTCTCGATTAGACTTGCATCGACCTTGTTTCTTATCGGTTTATCAGTATATTTATCCCCAGTGGGCCATTCCTTTTATATGTGGAACCCATTTTCAGTTCGAAACTTGCACTCATCTGAGCTGCATTGGGTATACTGTTTGGTGTTCGTTTGATACCAGTCATTGTTCAGGCTGCTAGTTCTGTACAAAAAATACACAACTAAGATTTCTAATAATTATCTTTTTTATCATTGTGTGTAAGATCATAATAAACCATAATTCTCATTGCTGTTCCCAACTTTTGATACCTGAATGGGTCGATTTAATAACGTTAAAGTTATTTCAAGTTAACACGTTGATCCATGGATATTGATCCATCACTCGCATTTGGCAGTAACGCATGGTCTGATCGGCTTAGCCTTACCGACCTATTCTGAGGTAGTGTAGAACTGATAAACCACCTAATGAAAAAGCCACATGATTTCTAACCGTTTTATTTATATCTATCAAAATAAATATGTTTATAAATCTATTTAGATTGTCTACGCTAGGATGAATACTTGAGTTACCAGTCAGAGGTAAATGCTCGATTAATGCCTCTTCTCTCTTGATGATCAGAAAAATTGCGCACCACCAACAAGCGTGTAGATCTGATCATTTTGTCACATCCAGATTAAAGTCAGTAACACAGTGGTCAATGTATTTGCTTCATACCGATTTGGATCGGAAATGAATTCTTAGTCGGGACAAGGATACGCCCTACTTTTGAGTCCCAAAGAAAAAATAAATGTTCTATATTTCTTTTTGGAAGGGGTTAACCGGAAAATCCATATAGATGTGGAAATCACTACAAAGTACAAGTGATAGCCAATGATAGCAATAGACAGTTTAACAGTGAAGAAACGACATAATTCCGAGATACACGTGGGTAAAATAGTATCCAAATAAACGAGAAAGAAGTAGTTAAACCTTGAACGGGGACTCCGCGATGTGAAACCTGAGTCATAATTCCCCAAGAACATGAAGAGATACATCCATAATTTGTTCAAGATCGTATTCGACGACACTTTGTTTGAAACGCTATCGTTAAAATGTAAGTTTTATGGCCCTGGTCGTAAGGATGATGAGTTAGAGATTGAAGTCCAATTTAAGAGTTTATTCAACCAAACGCTCCACCTCAATCCCTTATCTGATGCCAATCTTGAGCAGTTGAAATCTGAATTGGTCAGTAGTTGTTGCAAATATCACCAACCGACTGTATCTCATAAGAGTCCGATAACCTGGAAACATCTGGGCGCCGTGAGAATTTTATGTATAGGTAGTGACATCTTACTCATTCGGTCAAACAAAGGCGGCGGGATTGTGATTCTGAACAAAACTGATTACACCGAGAAGATGCAGTCGATACTTTCCAATATTAGCAAATTCTGGAAGACAGAAAATGGGGAAGACAAAACAGAGCCGGTTGAAAGTCAACTTACTAATTCTTTAAAACGACTAATGCAACAGAGCCGTATTGCACAAACTCAGTTCAACCAGATGAAACCAAATGGGTCCGTCATTCCACGTTTATATGGACTTCCGAAGATTCATAAAAGTGGTTGTTCCTTTAGACCGATACTTGATATGTGCAATTCACCATATCACGCAACTGCTAAATGGTCAGTGGAAATACTAGAGCCTATACGATGGAAATTATGCCTACACAGTCTCTGTGACATTTTTGAATTTGTGGATTCCCCGTGGGACACTAAGATTAGACACCGGCACATGGGTTCTCTTCACGTCATTTTGCTATTCACGAATGTTCTGTTGGTGTGGACAATTAACCTTTTGTATGATTAGACTGAAAAACCCGAAAGCATGTTCGGATTACAAAAGTCAGACCTAAAAGGATTACTTCTGGGGTGCACCTTCAACGTTCACTTCGTGTTCAACGGCCAGATGTGTCGACAATCGGATGGGGTGACAATTGGGCCCCATTTAGGTTCACTACTCTCAGACTTATTCATGGAAAAATTAAAATCCCAACTTCAGTCGACTAGTCCGAGTACCGCCGATATGTTGGCGATATATCTGTTATTATGCAGCCAAAAGATGAGTTACCAACCATGCTTCAGGTTTGTAATGCAGCACACGTTTCACTGCACTCCACTTCGGAAGAGAACTATAACAATGAGTTCCGTTTTCTAGATATCAAGTTAACCTGACGTCGATACGGTACAATTAGTAGACCGGTATATCGCAAACCCACATGGACAGGTTAATACACTAATTTCAACAGTTTTGTACCCCTTAAACAGAAATGAAATCTAGCTCAGTGTCTGGAAAATAGAGCAAGAAAGATTTGTTCGGATTACTCAAGGGGGCAGAAACTGAAAACGGTTAAGAACTTGCGGGGGGAAACGGTTATTCGGAGCGATTCGCCATTTCGAACATGTAAGCCAGAATCCCGCATAAGCTAATGTCCACAGCCGAATAGAAAGCAGTGTTTATAAAACTCTCGATTGGAGGATATACGGTGGCAGATCAAGTTAACCGGTGCATGTACCCCTCATTCAGACGTGCCTTTCCAGTGGCAATCTCACGAAGTTGGTTCACAATAATGCCGATGTTTAAGATTGAGCCTGAAATACAAGCTACCAGTCTACGATCAATCAGTGTGTGTGTATTCATTTTGATGCTGCTGTTGTACTGCACAATATGTTGATCGTACGACTAGGCGCCTGTCAAAAAGGATCAAGAAACATTATCCATCTTGAATTAAAACCGGTTGTCCTAAATCAATTACTAGTACACTCGTTGCACATTTAGCTGACTCTAACCATCGTATAGATATCAGCAAAGCATTCCGGGTTGTCTACAAAGTTGCTATCACTCAACTAAAAACAGTCCGCCAGCGCATTCTGGCGACCGCCGAATCGATTGCTATTAGATTACACAATCGTAACTTGTGCTTTCGAAAGACATTTGTTCAGTCCTTGCAACTTCCGTGGCCACAGATCAATCACATCCAGCCTAACCGCACACAAACATTCGACCTTGACCGTGTGACGTAACATGCAGTGAACGTTCGGTCCGGGTTTTACCAATTACTTTGTGGAGTCTAGTAGTTGTCTTTATTGTTACTCGTGAACAGTCATTTCTTGTTTTTTACGGTTTGTCTTACGACGAAACCTGTTTAATTATATTGACTTGAGAAAGAATTTTCGAAAACAATTGTTTGTCACTTCGTTATTTCTGATAGCCAATTTGTAAACTGTCTGAATTAGACTGTATCCACCTGTGATGAAGGAAATTTGAAAGGACAGTGACCAAAACACACCTTTATTGTGGTTGTTGTTTTCAGTTATTTCCAGTGATGAGATAAATAGGGCGGCTGACAAGAACTTTGATGAAATGGTCAGTAATGATTAAGCCCCAGTGAATTTTAACTAGAAGGTTTCAGTCACTTACTAGTGTTTTCAGGTAAGAAAATGCAAAACTGTGATATCTGTCCGATCAACTTACAAAGTTGTGTAACACATGAACTTTGGTTTTTGATTCAACAGACAACAATGAAATGCCACGAAAGCTTTTGTTTGAAATTCAGGACTTTCATCCAGGTTTCATAAAATCCACTGATCCTTCCCAATATACTAAACGAAAGTTAAAATAACTGAACATTTTTCGGTAAAATATGAAAAATATGAGGTAGATGATGTATGGTTATATAATGTGTTACAAATGACAGAAAAACATTTAACAAACTGTTAGAAATATGCCCACATTTTTCCAACTTATACTGAGTAGTGTACAGTGTATTATGGTTGATTGAGACTGATTGAGTAATATACTTGATAATCAAACAGTGAACTTTTTGGACCTTTACATTTTTATGGATTTCGGATGGAAGTCTGTTCAACTATCGGTTACTAGGTTCATTTCCGTTACGTTAGCGTGTTCTTAAATACAAAAATTGATGTGAAATTTGAGTAGTCTATTAACTTGTTAATATAGAGAAGCAAACCACATAGTAAATGGACAAACGGTTCCCAAAGCATCGTGCGGGAGAATTGTTATTTTACTATCAAATTGTTTTATGCAATCACCATGGAGACAGAATAAACAAAGTATGAATACTAGCTAATCATGCTGTACGCACTGCTACTACAAGAAATTGCGACAAAATTCTGAAGGGATAAGTTTTTCAGTCCTAAATGAGCTTCCTTAGTTATGCTTTGTATTAGTACAAAATATTGTTGTGACAGTAGAACAAACTCAGCAGTATACCGCAGTGACAAAAATCTTCATTTTGAAACGTACGAATAGCTTACATTGTTGTTCGCCAGTTGACCACCTTCTAGCCTCAAATATTGATAAGGCCAATCGGATAACAACTAAGAACTTTATCAAGAAATCTCCTGAAGCTGCGTAAATTTGATGACTGTTCACTGAGGTATTTCGCCCAATGTTTGTTCACAGAATAAGCAGATTGTCACGAGTATGATGTTTGCATTTTGTTATCAGACCAACTGGAATCAAGCAGATGAGTATTAGCATCTTTCACAACTACAGCCTAGTAGCCTTGATTTGACTATAGACGAGAATTTTTAGAGCTCTAAAAGGTAGACAATCTATGCTTTTGTATTCAAATAGACCGAGTGAAAAATGTACACACTTGTTAAGTAGTATCGATAAAACTCACCACACTGTTGAGTTGGTGGACTCTGTGCTATCATGTTTAGTATAACCAACCTAAGTATAAGAAAATATTTGCTGATATTGACGGAACACATAAGCAATATTCAAGTGTTGTTACCTATTTTCATATTTTATTAAAATACAGTATTACATTTGAAATAACTACCGTAGCTCGGTCAATTTTCAGTGTCAGGCATTTTAGTGGTATGGGGAAATTTACAGTTTTCCTGAAGACACCAACAACTCCGATGCCTACAGGAAACAAAAATAATCTACAGTTGGTATTAAAAAGGATGTTTCCAGTTGTCTTTCTGCGATTACTAAATCGATACACTCAGAGTTTTAGATAAGGGGCACCAGTGTGGACACTACCAGTATATCGCAGCAAAACCACAATAAAAGTTAATGGAAATATCTGTTTAAGTTAGGTTTGACAGTCGGCATCAACTGGATGTATGTTGGCATTACCGGCTTTCACCAAACTGACGACTTTCTAATTTTGGAGCATGAAATGTTTACCGAGGAAACAGTTGCCTTTTGTTCGATCAAAAACCCACATTTACCACAGCAGACAAAGCTCGCTGGTTTGAGAGCTGACGCCGAAAATCAACGTTACAAACCTGAGTTTCTGTTACGTTAAGGCTCATAGTTAATGCCTGCCTCGGTCTGGAAAGAAAACTACACCAGTCATTCATGCCATTGAAGCGTGTGAGCTAACTATCAGTTTTCGGACATCAAACTATGCATATCAAAATAGTCACATTCGTTGGAGTCCTTAGGGCCACTATCAAAAATGTCCGACACTCAATATCTTTAACTTCCCACCAATATTCTGAAGGTTTGAACACAGATTACTCGAGAGCACAGGGTTCATTTTAGCAGGTCACTTGTTAACTATTCACTTGTGTTCAAAATTCGTAACCTAACTATATATTCCTAAGTGAAATTAACCGGCCTGACTGAACAAATCCCGCCAGCCGGAAAACTCAACGGTGATCTGATATGGATAACTTGATTAATTTGGTTACTTGAATATTGAGCCAGATGTAGTGATACTCATCAATCCATTTACACAAATACTTTTTATGACCAATTAATGAGATATATGCTCAATGTGGCTACAGAGGTAAGTTCTATGGTCAAAATTCCAATGTTTTAGTAGACATAGCAGTATACCGCTGCTTGACTTCAAGCTGTTCACGCAACCAGTGGCTGACCTCTTCTGAGTGATTATTTCGGCCAGCCTATCAACTTTAAAGAAAGTATATGCATGCAATCCTTCCAAGTGTTAACAGCAGTCTGATATGTTATATGATTTCCGAATTTCGAACTGTTGGTTTATCGGACTTTGGTTTTGTCTGCACGGTTCATTTAGTCGAACATTTGATATGACTTTCAGGAACAACAAAACGATTGTATTATTGTGGTGGAGTATCAGGCCGGAGGTGTAAAGTATTCCAACACTCAGGCGAGACGTGGCAGGCAAAATGGGATGGACGATCAAATCGGAGGCACGATTATTCCAACACTCGGAGAAATATCTCATCATGGTCGTGAAATTCGGTCAAAACTCACAGTAGATAATGGCGGACGACACGAGCGCCCGGACGAGCCATCGTTCAACGAAATCTCACCAACAGACGAAGAATGTAAAGCGGAAAACCCCGCGGTAGACGGCGCCGATCACAAACAAACCGGGCAGAAGTGCGCATGACGAGTGAGCGGAAATCTAGGGGTGTTGTGGGCTGAAATGCTGACTCATAAACGCGAGCGCACGCGTGACATAACAACTAGCGAGCTGGACAATAAAGATTGTGCTTTATTAGACGCCCTTTTGCTAAACTATATGTATATAACATTCTAAGATCAACTTCGGTGCATCTAGCACTAGAATGAACCCTTAACAATAGGGTGCTTGAATAGTTTCAGAAGGCCTAATGGCTACTAATTGAAAGAGTTATTTTTATCGAAGTCTTATGTATATTTACTATCGATTTAGATTGTTCAAGTCGGAAGTTCTACAGATTCAGCTGTAAATGCCAACAGTAGTGACCACCACCTATTTGGAGATAGACATAGCATGCACAGTATACCAGAGTCAATCAACACTCGAATAAATTGTAACTTGTGCTTCGTGCTGAACGTTCATTTTTCCAAGTATGTTTTAACTTACATACTCTCTGGTGTGTGTTTGTTTGCACGAGTCAAGCACGTTCATCCACCATTAGACATGCGTGTCTGATTACAGTTAGATGTGTAAAACTTGAATAAGTCTTGAGGATAGAAGTCATAAAAACGGAAATCAACGTAGAAAAATAGGTTTTTCTAATTTGCCACGATAGTAACCTTACTTCCGTTTTAACTGCACTGTCTAGTTTCCAGTATGTATTTTTGTCTACAGACAACTCAAAAGTCTAGTTCCCTCAGTGTCACTGCCGGTTGCTTGGCGATGGGTGACGCAAAATTTAACCGTAGATACCGTTAAATACAATAGTTGCAAACCATCGTTTTTCGAAATCGAAACAAATCTAAACGTACATGCGTATTAAGTAGTTTATACCGACAGGGTAGCTTCCAGAGTTCATTCCGTATGGACCACTCATTAACATGCACGCTAGTCCACATCACAAATGGCCTGTGCCAGTACTGACTGTCTGGCCGGCTTGGATCTGAAGTAAAATGAGGCGAAAATCTCACCGGCGATTCACTGTACAGTAAGGTACGTGCACTCCCTTCCCGACCTCGTACGCCCAGACAACATTTACTGAATATCTCTCATTTTTTAGATAACCCAGTTTAACATGAACCCATAGTCGGTTACCACTCCATATTGTACCAAAATGCCGTTCAGTAAAACAACATCATTAATGTCCAACTCGCACGTTCTCACGCCAAGTGCATGCTCGCGTTTGTAAACCGGAATTCCAGCCAACAATGCAGCAGTGGGTTTCACTCCCAAGTCGTTGGCACCTCTTTTTGGTTTTGTGCATATGGCTGACGCTTTCTCTTGTGGGTTTTTGCTTATCATTTTTCACTCGCTAATCCAATTCCATCTATTGATGGCTCTTCTAGTCTCGCGTGTTGTCCACATGTCACTTGCTGTGGGCTTCTGCCATATCCCACCACCGCGTCGAGATATTCCACCAAGTGTTAGAATAATCGCGCTTCCGATTGGGTCATCCATCACTTTCGTCCCGTCTTTAAGAAAATTGCCGCGACTGTGCCAGGGTACCAGCTGTACACCAACGACCCACCGCCCACAATGACCTTGGTTGATCTGGAAGCTCGTATTCCTGCAGTTCGTGATAGTAAGTGGTCCATTCCATCGTTTTCGAACTTGTCAGTGTCCGAGCCAGATGTTTCTGGTCGACCGTAGTCTTTCACTTTTACTTGTTCTCCAATCTTGAACGGTCGCCATCTATGTGCGTTGTTTCTTACGTCATATCTTTGTTTATCTTGGCTCTGTATTTCTGCTGTTCATTCAAGCGCACGGTGCTTCAGGTGTCGTCGTTCTTGCTGTGATCAAGGCTCTTCTGTGCTTCCGGATGCACAAATATTCAAGAGAATCCTCGGCACCCTGTCGTATACAAGCCCATTCGGTGGGCCCTGCTTTGTTGAATGCTTCATCGGGCGGTATCTAAACAATACATCTGTTGCCTCTACTATTTAGCCATTCCTTCATTTTACGATAGACCCGCCTCGTTACTCTGTTCGTTTGTGGATGGTATGGCGATGTTCTCAGGAGTTGAATCCTCTAGTTCTCCAAAACTTCCTGAAACTGCCAGCCCCAAAACAAGGACCCTGACTCATGGTGATTCTGCCCGGTTCTCTGGAACGAGCCAGGACGTTGTTGTTGGAGGCGTGTGCAACCGTACTGCTTGTTTGATCGGCTGTGGGAATCGCCTCTATGCATCGTATGAAGTAGTCGATCATTACAAATATATGGCGATTCACGCTTGTGATTGTTGGAAGTGAACCAAAAATATCTACGCCCGATGTGTGTGCGGCTCGTCCTGTTACAACGGGTTGCATCGGCGGTGTTGTCGTCATCGTTTCCCGAATCTGGTAGTAGCTGGGGCACTTTGGGATGAAATCATTCACGCCTTTCCGCGTCGCGATTCAAAATACCCCTCATCACAATAGATCGAACACGCGTTCTTGCCACATGTGAACACCTGCATGTGCCAGTCGAATCACGCGTTCCGTCTGGCCCACTTGAATAAATGGCAGTCCTCGAGGTCACAGTACGCATCTTTACATCGACGACGAGTTGGCCATTCTACAGATATAGCCGGTTTCAGATGTGTAACACCTCATTCAGCCTCGAAGTCATCGATCTGGGTTTGGTTTTTACTAATAACTGTTCACTTAAGAGTCTTGCTGTTGATTGACCAAACTGTCTTTGATTTGTTTAAGTACCGTGAATATGCCCGGTTTAGTCATGAGAAGAAGCGCGTAGCAAACAAGCTTGTTTTCAGTGTTTCATCATCAGGCTAAATACAACACATTTATATGGGTTCGACAGGGGTAGTACATTAATAGGGTGAGGGATGGAAGGCATTAATATCAAGTTAGTCAGATTCAACAAATGGTTTTGGCAAATCG
>JTDE01002158.1:72252-96607 GCA_014338405.1 Paragonimus skrjabini miyazakii | reverse complement strand
TGGCCAGATTTCCTTATCATAATCTGTCAGCAAGTGTTGTGTGTACATACGCTATGGTTGCAACAGGTTAACATGCTTAGGCATACATTGGTTAGAACAGATCAAAATGCCCCTTCCTGGATTTTGTTGTCATGCCTGAACCATATCTAATTCGCGTGTTTCAGGTGATTGAGCTGTTGCTGCTGGATAAAAAGCTTGTCTTCCGGTCAGGTTGATGCATTGACTCAAACGAAATCAACGTTTTAACTTGTCCTACAAGCTCGAAGATTCCGATAACCCGGTGAAATAAAACAGCCGTTAAAAATGTTCATCACAACTCGGTGCTTAACAGCCAGTTATCACTGAAGTGTTGTCAGCTGACAGTGAGCCTGGATAGAAACTGACTGATGGAAGCGCGATGCCTGATGCTTGTTAACCCTAATTTTTGAGACCGTTTCCAACTCGATGAAGAAATCATTCAACTACTTCCAAAACTTTGCGAAGTTGTTCCTCGTGCATAGTAAACGACCTCTATGATGATCATCGTGCACATATTTAATGTGACCAAATTTTTGTAAACAAGTTTTCGAAGGTAATAAAAGCACTCTGTGCATAGCTGATAACAGAAAATTTCATCATAAGTTTCATGCATAACTTTTGTCTTCTGAAAAATACAAGCGCTTTATGTAGTTGGCCAAGTGGCGATTTTCATAAGCTTATATTGTGTTTCGATAAAATAAACAGAATATGCACTTCGTCATATACATTAATCATTGTGTAATCATAGGCATCATGGGTCTCCTCGTTAATTGTCGCAGACTTAAAGCCGATAGCCATAAGCTCATAAACGATCCACAGTGACTCACAAAGGATCTCACCATTAGGGTCCTTTGGATAACTTTTCATTCATTCTGAGCAGTTGTGAAGAGGTAACGTTTTCAAACAAGTAGACGCAGTTTCACCGGACAACAGTGCTGGCTCGATGGCTTGTACTGACTGACAACATAATAAAAACCTGAAATTTTGTCTCCATGTTTAGTATCAGTTATAAGTGTCATGGTAGTGTAAAAAATGTTAGTCCAGGGAAAACCAGGTGATTCCCTTCTTCTAGTCTACTAAGATTAACCAGTTGTTTTAAAGGCCTTCATGAACTGTCTGTTAGCAAAAAATAGAGCAGATTAAAAGAACTGGAGAGGTCTGTTGCCCACGATGGTAGAAGTGGGTAAACATCCAATTTACCAAAGTTGTTGTGACTAAGTTACACCGAAAAAGTGAAATGCTGCTCAACTTGAAAGGTCAAGCCGACTCAAGTTCTTCAATGAGTCTTTGTATTTTAAAGTGAAGTTTCATTAAACGGAATGATGAAGATTATACTATATATTAAATATGTACACAACGGTAAACCCTTTCACAGCTTGTTGTTTGTGCTCATTGCTTTACTGCTTGAAATTAACAGCCCAATATTGAGTAATATGAACAAACAGCAACAGGATTTTGTCTTATTCGCATCAATAATAATAATAATTACCCGGAAGACTCATACTTTCATTGGCAATAGAACCAGCCACTCAAAAGTTTACAGTATGGTAGAGGGAAAACAAGCCAAAGAGTAACCTTGATTATTTTTTAGGTTCACCCACAACTGACACTTCATGGCCGCCTCCGTATTTGTTTGGACCGACCAGGCGCAGACAGCCTGAATGGAGAATTGAATCAACAAACCTTCCCGTTACAAGTCAAAGTTCTTAACCGTCCGGCCATCAGCTCTATGAGTATAATTTTTTTCATCTGGAGAAATGGAGTGAAAGAAAGTAACAGTTCAGTCACATAAAAATTAACTTCACAAGACCAATTGCTGTAAAAAACGTTTATTTAACTCTATGGCAGGAGCCTTATAAGTAGACATTAGCACAAATAAAAGTGTAAATAACTGTCTGATATAAACAAGCCCTGAAAATTATGTAACTATTCAAACGGAAGTCTATTGCCATAACTCTCACAAATACTGAAACAAGTAGTAGAAACTAAACAGTCAGCAAGTATTATATAAGTGGTTCCACTTCAAACTGAAAAATGTTTGATTGAGCAAAATAATGAAAGTGACGCCAAACAAAAGTAACTGTGGAGCAATAAACCTATGGTGGTAACACATAACCTATAGTGAATAAGTTGGAGTGAAAATACAAAACATTGTAAGCAAATAACAAGTTATATAAACGTTCTTTTTTCAACGAAGCATCAGTAAAGCACTGTAACAAAGAGAGGTTATAAGAAAGTAAAATTTCTAAACACTTGAAGAAATTTGAATTTGGCTTACTGGTTGATCCAAATAATTTGGGAATTGAATTAGTAGAACTAGCCATTAATCTGTCCTCCAACGGAAAGTATAATCGTTATGTACAACGTTTCTTGTGTTTAGAAACAGCTGACAATTTTCACACCATCCTACTAGATCTGTTACTCATTCATAAAGAAACCATGTTGACAGTTCGTAGTATGAGTTCATAATGATAATGATATTATCCGTATATTTATCTCAAAAGATGTCAATGAGCAGTAGGTAATCTTTTTGATAGAATAATCAGAAAAAGCAGAGTGATCCACAAACTTGATGTCAACTGTTATTTACATTACTTGATGAACTGTAACCATTCAGCACAACACAACGTAAAAAGTAATCTTATAGTAATTTAAGTACCGTGAATGTGCCCGGTTTAGCCATGGAAAAAAAAACGCGTAGCAAACAAGCTTGTTTTCAGCGCTTCATCAACAGGCTAAATAGAGCACATTTATATAGGTTCGCCGAGGGTAGTACATCAGTAAGTTGGGGGTTATCATTGATGCCAAGGTAGTCAAACTCGTGAAGTCTACTTATGTAAAGCTATTAACTTAGGTTGTAAACGTTTTTGGAAAATCGGTTCTCGTACATAACAGATCGATCTGGACTATTGATACGTGACCAGAAGGACGTCAGTATATTGGTCAGACGTTTTTGTGAGCATAACGAAGGTGAGTGCAAGTGGATTGCGATGGCTAATAAACGACCTTGGATCCACTTCGACTGTGCTCCACAAACTCAATAGATCGGCTCGAACGAGTCGGCCGGGTTGATCAGATGATTCGATTCGAACAAGTGCGCAGTGACCGCTGATAAGCAAGCCTTTATCGGTCCTTTAGGTGAATGATGCTCTCGCAAGCGTTCAAATGGTCACCTCATTATGCGGTCTATGTAGGTTGTTCCACATCAACAAACGAAACGGTAAACAAAAGTAGAGGCAGCATGTACAGGCAATATATCTTTTATCTGAGGACACGAAACTGGTGTGGAGGTAAATCGTACATGTAATTATATTAATTTATAGTATTATGAATCCGTCCTTCCTTTGTGTCCGTAAATCGTGTTATCATTCCTAGATTCAATGCCATCAGTATATTAGTGTAGTCAAGAAAGCTAAATCCAACGGGCTTGCTGTGCACATTTAACAGTACAGGGACTGAAAGAATCAAACAAATTTGGATCCAGATTGTCGAACGGGAGTTTTGATAGACGAGTAGCAATTGATTGCTTATTTCCGAAAATAAGAAACTATACGTGACAGCAAATATTGTTCCAATACGTTGAGAACAATCGAGCTAAAGATTATCAGTCCGTATCGTTTAGAACTAGTTTAAGAGAATACGTTAATACAGTTCAATTTTTGCGTGTCCCAAACACCCACTGAATAATGTCCGTCATTAGCATACCCAAGTAATCGGTATAGTATTTCGGAAAAAGCATTAAAATTCAATCTGTATCAAAGTCCTTTGATGGGTTTAAACGCTGTGATTCATTTTTCACAATAAAAGATTTCGTGCTGGAAATGTTTGTGTTTGAGGAATTTACACTTAGTGAAACAAGGGCTTCACCTTTTCTACAACCATAGAATCTTCGACCAAGTTTTGCCAAGCTAACCTGATGACTGGTTATTCCGTTTAATTTTTTCAAGACATTTCATGCTGAACAACATTCTGTAGTTCTCATAAATTGTAAATCTGCTTAAAGATTTACCATTCATGTTGTTGTAATCATTAGCGAATGCTCCACTTAAGTGTGTTTGAGCAGTCCGTGTATCCTTCTCTTTTTTTTCTTTGTTGAACTTCGAATCAGATATTTTTTGACGAAAAACATCAAAATGGTAAATTACATAACCGTAAATGTCTTCAACAGCCACATTAATTGAAACGATAGCTAACAACACTACCCACTGTTTGAAGGAATCCCAGGAATCTTTTTGACATTTTTGTTGCAGACATCTGTGCTCTTGGTGAGGAAGTACGGATACATATTCGTGTGCAACAAAATATAAAACGTACTCCTTATAATATGTATTACAGGTAAAACTTCACTTCAATGTGATCATACATTTCGACAAAGCAATGTATGAGAAAATGGTTCATTCACTGATAAATAAGAGATTGTTTTAACGCTATATCTCGTAGCAAAGTTAACAAAAACCACTTCATTCGTAGATTTAAATCAAAAAGAGTATTGACGGGGTAAAATTGTTAGAAACAATACAAAACTTTAAGTCAAGTTGAGTGAGCAAAAAGATGGGAACGTGTTCATAACTAACTAGAATTGAAGCCACTCAGTTTTCCAAATCCATCACATCAGATTTTGGGAATTTTTGGTAGACTGATCAACAGACCGAACACATCCGAGTGTGACAGCATCTGTCGTATGCGTCTGACAGCTATTTAGATATGACCAGAAAATCAAACGTGTTGTCTTCATGGAATGTTGAAAGTTTCTAATTCGCTATGCTTAACTTTAAGAACCATTTATCTTCGACTATTTGAGCTTCGACACTTAACCCACTTTTTCACTAAGTATACGTTCGTCTAATTTGCCTAATAGTCTGTGATCTGAAACGACGAATTGAAGAGGCAAGGATAAACCAGATCCAATTTAAATGACCTCATGGGTAACAACCAGAGGAACAGTTAGATCTAGTTTCGTGAAAACAAAATCAGCAAACATAAGCTGAGACCGGAGCAATTATGAAATGTTTAACAGAGTGAGCACCTGTCTAGTCAGATTTCGATAAGACACGAGTACAGTAAATGAACTGAAAAAAGATTCCAACGAATCATTTTGAAAGGGAAATCAGACACGTGCCAAGATCATTTTGTTGAAGTTTAGGAAGTATAGATTAATGTCTTCTGAGTAATATATTATAGAATCAAACAGAAGAAAAATAGTCGATACACAATCATTACACTCGCATGTACATAAAAACCAAGCTGTTTTGAATTAGTTGAAACATTGGTCCCTTAAGCTTATCCGTCAAAACGGCAAAAAATGTTATAGAGCGTTAACATTTCGTTCAATCTCGACTGTCGTATACATAATATCTTTGATTATATATCATCCCTGTTCTGCACCCGCTCTATCATCTTCCATGTTTCCGGTCCTGATCTGACGGAATATACTGCCCCTCATCTAACTTACCAGTTCACCTGCGGTCATGCTGACGAGTAAATTGATAGGACTGACAGGAGTTTAATAGAACGAATAGCGGATCAAATTCCTACGTATTAAGCGGGTAAGAGTACACAACAGATATCACCAAAGCAGAGACTAACCTGGAACTCTGCATATCCCCTTATTAGGCACATTTTGAATACAGGTCATATGGTCGACCTAATAACATTGTTCATTGAGTTTTTAATAATCGAAACCCCCGGCATTTGGTATTCACGGAAGCTGTACTGATCGTGCACGAGAAACTGCTCCTTTACGCGCAAAAAATGCTGAGACAGTCATTAGTAATTCCATGGAGGTAACCCAAAATTTTCAACCGTCGTTCCTTTTACCATGCGCTTGTTTATGTGTAATCGATGGTTTTATTTATGAGATCGACGAGAATAAACTAGTCGACAACGTGTCTCTCTTTCCTGTTGATACGTCAGACAAATCCTACGTAGACTGGAATGTCTTGTTGTACGTAATACGAAGGTTTCCATGGGTTACGATCTCTGAAATTTGAAAACTTAATCGACTACCTAAAGAAGTTGATGACATGTCATCTACTATTAGGAAAGAATTGGACTGTTCACCATTGCCAGAATTCGGACATTGTTAGTAAACACACCACTACCCATCATTATCAAATATTCCGTCATCAACATTTTTTGTTATAAAAAATGTCAACAATACGGCACTCAGGAGAAGTACCTAGTTAATAACGTTGCTGAAGTCACGGCGCTAGAAGTTAATCTTTATCTTTGTTCATCCAATTATCACAGATAACGTAGTCGAGAGGTAGTTTTGGGCAATCGTTTGGTAACGACATTTCTGTAGACCCCCGTTAATTCTGTCAGAGCAGATCTACCGTTATGACTGTAGTTTTGGGTGCTAAATTCATTAATCTGGCATGATGGAACACTAACTAAACAGAAGGGTTAGTGTAAAACCTAACTATGGGTTCGCAAACCGGTAGTCAGTATAACAGCATTTTGACCGAGTAGGAATATTATGACACTTTATAAAGAGTCAGCCCAAAAGACTGCTCAACACTTTGTTGTAAAACTTTGTATTATGCTGTTTAAACAAAACTCAAAAGCTAATCCATTACGAGTAGTAGATTGCAAGTAACATGCATATTCCTCACCCTATGCATAGGGAAAAACTTGCTCGCCTCTAACAAGTCGAGTTAGCAACTGATCTACGTTTATTCATGTAAATAGAATGAGCCATTTATTGTCATTTAAGATGTGCCCTGAATTATATATAAAATAAAATACGTATATGTTTATGTATGTCATCTTACAAGCATCCATGCGTACCTTAAGAAATACAACGAGGGATAAATTTTACACAGAGTGTTTTTCCACCGCTCCTGCCAATTTTGCCATCTAAAGATGATGCCTCTCTGGTAAGCATGCTGCAACAATTACCAGCCTTCTCAGGTGCACCCTGAATTTTCTAAATACTCCATTTCACATACGAACACTGTATGTCCTTAAATGCAACATAAATATTTTCATTCATGTGCGCATGCTCATCCGAATAAGCCTCCGAAAACAAATAACGCTATCACCTCATGACCTTATGTGCATTAGAACAAACGGAAGTGTTGTTGTGTTCTGTGTTTTAACGTATGACGTTCATGGACCAATTTCCTTTGATCAAATTTCAGATACTGCATTGTCTTCCGAAGGATGTTCGTAAACTGATACGTCTGGATTGGTTTGTCCCCATAGAAACACTGGTTGCTTGCTTATTCAACCAATTCTCCTCCATCACCTTATAAGCAAAGAAGCAAATTCATCCGAACAAAAGGCTGACGAGCTCCAATTGTGTTTGGATGAACAGTTAGGAGATGTTTATTCCATCTTTGTAAGTACGAGGACAAATAACATTAATGAATGTGATGCAGTACGACTTAATGAAAGTGTGTTGTGTTGTATCATTGGAATATTTGTGAAAGACAGGAGAAAGACAACGAACTCAAACTAGACTACGGTATCATAACCATCAGTCCAGAACAAATGAACAATTATGGATGTAAATTGAACATCACTCGCAATTGATCACAGCTATTGCATTCCCATAGACTTTCGAGTCGACCCCTTTCGAAAAAAAGAACTAGACTGGAGTTGCGCTCTCATTAGAGCTCGTCAGTAGTGCATATCCTTGCCAATGCGGTGACTAAAACTCCGGCCACGCTTTCATGAAGCAACCGTGTTGACCATTGCGCCATTGACCTCACATTAGGCACGAGCGAATTATCATGTGAACATTTGACCACTTCCGCTTGTGAGTAATGATCAGGTTGCTCGATCGCCTCGAGAGGAGACACAGTAACTGTCCTTTTAACTCTGATCTATGACCCCTCGACCAGGACTCCCCTCCAAGTTGAAATCACAAAAATCATTGACTTGTTGCGCAGTATTTTGATTACTGATAGGTAATAGGATATATTAGTTTTTGATATAAATTGAGCATCCGCAAAAATTGATCACAGCCGGCGCATTCGCATAAACTTTGCAGCCGGTTGTTGAACACGGTCGGACTTCTAGTCCCGGCCGTGGCAAGAATATGCATTACCGACGAACTCTTACAACAGCGAAACTGGAGTCTAGTGTTCATTTTCAAAAGGGACCTACTGGAAAGTCTATGGGAATGCGACAGCTGCGATCAATTGGAGGTGATGTTCAGTTTATATGAAAATCAAAATCTCTTACCACTCATCATGTATGGATATTTCAAAACACCGATCGTGTTAATGCTCACACAACCGGTATGTAAGTGAAATGTTTATCGAGATTGGACAGTCTATCGTTCTCAATTTGTTTGCACACTAGGCAAGATAAAAATAAACCTATGAGTCACGTTTACGGTTAAATAGAAATACCTGACATGCTTACTAAATTGTATGGTCTTTCTTTGAGTACATTTGATCCTTTCTAGTATACGATATAACAAGGTGGGTAGCTAAAGCTTTGACATGACAGTAAAAATATAGCCATCTATTTGGACCTTGTTAACGTTTTATAACTTTTAAGATCGGATCCAAATGATGACGTCGAAAACTTTACTTAAAATTATCTAACGCATGCACATAACGGTTGTAGTAAAGGTTTTAAAACCAAATTGATTTTGGATTAATTTCAGCGTAGTGAACGCTAATCTTACAGCCTTGTAAACTTCTAGCTAAATTAACATACCACTAAAGAACCCCATAATTATCTCATTTTTTTTAAAACTGTGATAGAACAGCCATTCACTCTTAACAGCCAATTAACACGATAACCATGCTCGTCAAAAAACAACACGAACACACCGATAACTCTCCTCACTAAATGAAATGTTTTTTAAATGTGGTGTTCTAGATTTTGTCAAAGTGTTCAACTAGTTGTTTTAATTTACTCAGTCAACATTAAATTTATTTAACTTACTCCTGTGAACTTAAAACCAAAGACCCGAAAGTGAAATAGTTTCCTTTTATTTACTGCTAAAGTTGTGTAATTATATTTTACATCTAGAGTCATGAAAATAAACATAAATCTATATTTGGAAGTTGATACTTTGACGTTTATAACGTACGGTACGTTCTGGTTTGCAAGTCTATGGGTAAATTTCCAATAACACTGTTTTATGATGGGTAAAGCGAAAAATCTTTTAAGCTTTGATCGAGCATTTTTTACCGAAGTTGATTTAAGCCTGAAGTGAGGTAAGACTTATCCCCCATAACTACATCTTGCATTAAACAGGAGATATAGTACAAACACGTATAGATAGAGGAACATGTATGCGTGTTTCTGGTTAGCTAGTTCTTTTATCCGCTAAAATGGGGTGATGTGCACAGGATAGAAGAAACTATAGAACTTCCCCATGTGAACATTGTGTGAGCAGACACAGAAGCGTTTTCAAAGTAGCTGGTGATAGCATACATATCAATATTAAAATATATTGTCGTGAATCTCTTACTGGTTTGCGATAATACAAATTACTCGAATGTTTTTTGCGAACAATTCTTAGAAAAAGGTGGTGATTCTATGAATTACTGCAACATACTGTGGGGGACTGTCAGGCAGGAAGTGCGAGCATTCCAACTCTCGGCGGAATACCCCAACACAGGAGGAGGTGCGTTCAAAAACCCACGGTGAGCAGATGGAGAACGGCGTGGGCGACCGGATGAGTCATCGCTCGACCGGATCAGACCAACGGGCGGGACGTGGCAGCCGAAATAGGATGGATGACCAAATTGAAGGCGTGATTATTCCAACACTCTCAGGAATATATCGACACGGCTGTAGAGTACGTTCAAAGCCTACAGTAGATAGACAGAGGACAGCACGAGCGACCGGACAAATCATCGCTCAACTAAATCGGATCAACGGATGAGGAATAGCAGGCAGAAAACCCCCGGGTAGAAGGCGCCAATCACACATCTAAACCGGGTAGAAGTGCACACGACGCGTAAACGGAAACCTGGGGTTGTTGTGGACTGTAATGCTGACTTATAAACGCGAGCTTGCGCAAAGCATGTGAACTAGCGTGTTGGACAATAAAGATTGTGCTTTATTGGACGCCTTTTCGCTACAATATTGCCTCGATAACGAAAAACGATGTGGTCTGACTTTAAAGCCACTCTAGTTTAGGTCCTCGATTTGCTTCCATCCTGGATCGATCATTCGTGACTAATCCTTGGTGTATGCGATATAAAGCACAAAACGGCCTGTGGCAATTCCTTCGACAAAAGAGAGAAATTATTTACAAGAAAACTGGTGTACTTGTTAAGAGGTTGCTTGTTACTTTGTTTTCAAGCGGTAGCATTGTGTCAACTACTCCACAAACAAATACATCATTGGTAATAAAAAGATTATTCACCTAATTTCAAAGACTTTGATGAGGGACTATCAGAAAATAGAAAAAGCTTGTTGTTACACAGTACGCCAAGGTTTACTTCGAAAATGACAAGGTTCCTCGGACGGTTGACAGGAGTATAAGACTCTTTTACCCATGAGACCTACTAAAGTATGGTAACAAGGTGAGATGATAAGATCACAACCGTCACGCTTAGATCTAACATAATATGCTACAATTCATAGAACAAGATGTAGGATTATTTCAGTAAGTAACATAAATTGGCTATAGATGAGTCATAGTTTGGCATGATAAATTTTGGCAATTTTTGAAGATATGTGATTTTCTTCACTTTGACATAAAACACGACTGCAGTGTACCGCCTAAGTTGATGACAATTAAGGGCATGAGAAAGGCATTCTTCAACAGCTAGATTAATAAATCAGGAAATATTGATTTCGGTACAAAGTTGTATGAGTGAGAACACTGATTATACTCAGTTAAGCAACCGGATAAAAAATAAGGTTCACTACTGGACGAGTGTACCAGGCATGTTATGAACTCACACACTAGGAAGCCAGTATGCAAATATATCGCTTTTTTAAGGGAAAACTTGCGACAGTATTTCACAAACACACGTTTTGATTAAATGGTTCACGAATAGCAGCTTAAAATAAAAAGGCAGTCAACAAAACGGATTCCAATCACTCGATTGCATGTCATCTGAGAGGTACTAATTAGCAGTCGAATAGTCGGTTAATTTCAAATTGAACATCACTCACATTCGGTCGCAGTCTTTGCATTCAGATAGACTTTCTAGTCAGTCACTTTCGAAAAGAAGCACCAGACTCGAGTTTTACTCTTATTAGAGGTCGTTAGTAGGTATATCCTTCCCACGGGGGAATTAGAAATCCGGACACTTAGATCAACCTAACTAGTGGTTATGAAACAGACTTTAAAATAAGGGGCCTAACCGCCATGCAGTCTCTACTCTTCTGGGTCGCAAAAAGAATTTCCAAGTTAACCAGAAAGGTACGTACACAAATTTTCCAGTTAACAATTCGATCGCACAACAGTCGAGACGCTCTGACTAGGTTGTAAATGGTAGATTGCTAAATATTCACTATTTACCCCACTTCAGAAAATTCTTTAAGTAACAACGATATATTCTTGAGACTCTTCCGGAAGTATAATCTGAACGTTGTCAGCTTTGTTTATTCGAATTGGTTCCCCACATTTTGTAATACTACCTGTTCTATACTGGACAAGAACTGTCCAAACTGGAACGTAAGACAAAAATGAGAACAATGGAGTAATCTTTTGCTTGAGTTTACAGTAAGGAATTTATGGTTTGTAATCTAGGAGCAGATCACTTACATATAACATTGCTAACAAAAAGTTTTTGAAGCATTGGACATAAATAAACGTTGCACACTATCCCAAATCTTTCCAAATTCTTTTAAGTTGGTAGGTTGTGTGATGTCATCAACCACGAGGTGTGGCTGAATTCGAATACCGTGTTAGCGGCGTTCATTTCTTTAAAAAGCTCCAGACAGCAGTTCATCAGCTGAAAAATGCTAACTGTGATTGGTTATTTGACGATGACGAAATGTGTACATGGCACCAGTCGGAATGAAAATTAACCCACAATTACTTTGGTTACATTCAACTATGGAATGGTTGCGTGGCAACCTGTCCAAACGAAGAAATTCAGTAAACAAATCGTGGGAGGGTACACCGATTTATGTATCCCAGTCAAGAACATCAGTGGATGGTCGGTCGAGATTTTTTGTTTAGTGTGCTTCAGAATGAATTTCAGACTGAAGTACAATATACGACAATGATAATATCATGCTGTTTTCTCTGACATCTGTTAATCAGACATTTTAAAAACTTTCAGTAAACGACCAACACGAGTGGCTGCCTCAATCCCTAATGCTTACTGATTTCTTTCCGCGTCAATCGCTTTTCCAACTTCGGAAAACTTCTGTTTGTCGTCATTGTCGACAACATTGTTATTACTCTCAACATCGATCAACCTCAAGAATGTTAATTAAATACGGTGAAACGCAGTTGCCAACAACAGGATTATCGGTCACACGACAAACGATGATGCATACGTTGTACATCTCTCTAAAAAGCAAAACCCGGCAAACGTTCACTTTCTTATCAGGTGTTACATAGTTTGACTGGAAGACAGTTTACTGAATTAGATCTCATAACTTACTTTAGTAAGTCAACTTATACGATATCGTGACAAGATATCCTTGTTACCCATAGTACAAATAGTGCACATATAGGCGTGTCGTTGGGTTTTAGACTGATTTTCCGGAAACGGTGGTAAACAGTCTCTTGTCAGTCGAATGGAAGATAACATCAACCTCGGTGTCCACCAGCATGGATTCAGTTGGGAGCTCACATGTTATCATTTTCAGTTTTCAAAGTAACAGGGTCAAACAGTCATTGGTTCTGTCCATATTCATCTTCATGATGGTTACATATAAATTGATATGTAAAAGGTGCAGTAAAAAACTCACTACTTCTTCAGTTAGGTTAACAGGATATTCTTGATTTATGTGGTAGACCCATGTTCCACAGTGTCGTTTCAAGTTTTGACGACTCTTGACGAAACCTCGTAAGCGACTATTCTGAAAGCTTAACTTTCTAAGTGTTCTGTTTGATTATTTTAGATTTTAATGAACGCTTCATCAAGTTTGGTGTTGTAGGATAGTGAGCAAAATGCAACAGAAATACGTCTTTGAAGACAGAAAGTAAGTAAACAAACAATACGCAATATTGATTTTTGGTTTCCTCTCAATGTTTACTCACACACACACACGCACCGCATAACGAATATGAAGTGTGTTGGGTTGTCAAACAAAAATTATCCGAAATATGGGTAGGAGACAAAATAGGTGGGAGGGTACCAAAAGCTACTCCCCAGATGCAATCTCACTTCTGAGATGTTGAAAAGCAAACAAACCACTCACAGTGATCCTCACTTTATCCTGCAATGAGTGTGTATCAAACGAATGATACAAGGTATGGGACGCAGTGAAAGTAACACATCACTCATGTTTAAGTAGATTCATCCTTAATAATCTTCGCCTAAGTTTAAACAAGTAGCTTTTGATCAGGGTGATAACGACCGAAGCAGCGGACAGTTGTTTCTACCTAGGTGATGTATAAGTAGCATCATCCACGTTAGGCAATTAAATTCATGACCCGCGGATAAACGTCAGTACGATGTTACGGGTTTCACAACGTCCCGGATATTCCGAATGGCTTTTATCAAACACTTCGAATCGGGAAAGTTACAACGTACAAGCTTCACAGGAGGCTGTTGCCCGGTGGCATGTACTGGTTGGTTTCACAAATGGTGTATCAACAAGCTACCGACGAGATAGATATGTTTATGAGTGAATTATTGTCAGTAGTCCGGCATCATCTGCTGAATGAATTACATTGATGCCATGAGAGGGAAACTTCTTTTGTGCTCGCCACCAACCCTATCCCGAATAGTCTGGACACTACTGGCACACGTATACAATAACTGTACAGTCATACCGACACATAGGCTCCTCTTGTTGTGATTGCAGGTGGCCCATAAACCCACGCATCTTACTAGTTATCTCTACCCACCCAATCTCACAAACTCGTCAACACGTGCCATTTGATGTCTGCCAAATAAGAAACAAGTATGCTGTAGTTTTTTTTTGAGTTACATCGCCCGATAAAGGTTTTCCGAATGGAGTGAAAAGCTGCGAAATCTATAGCATTGTTGGTTTCAACTTGTAGCCGAACCAGGGGACTATTTCCTGACCAGCTTCACCAGAACACACAATATATTTTCTCATAATGATTATATCTACTGTTCGCAAAAGATAAGTGTCAGAATGGTGCTCCAAACATATTCACGAAATGTTGGTTTCTCTGTTCGGCTTGAATGACGTCGGTGAGGCTCAGCTATAATGAAATATCTATTAGACTCTTCATTCAAAATCGGTGTGAACGACCGCTTGTAAAACTTCTCTGAACCCTTTCTGGTAGTGGTTTGAATACATTACAATTTGTGTACCAACCACGAAAATGTTCATTGATTTCAGCACTACTTGATTGTCTCAAGTATACAGTAGCCAAATTCGGATCCATACGACAGACTTCACCAAATACAATTAAATGTTGATTGGCCATGAGCAGTCTCTTGAAATACATTCTCAAAAAATGATGTTTTTGTTCAAATGAAACATTTTGCTTATTTGATTCAGCCAACGTGCTTAATAACTTGGGTTGTGAACATTCTGCGGTTCAACCACTTACAATCCAGAACATCAATTAAGTTTGAAATTGTGCGCGATGACTTACTTGTAACTTCGCCAAACCAAAACAAAATCATTAACAAAGCACACAATAAGATTAGATCGTTTGCCTATTACTAGTGAATCGCACCTTATTGGGATGTTGACCACTGATACGAATGTACTACAAATCTGAGTCTATTTCATGCTATGCTTCGAATATCTTAGTATCATCACTTAACTCCAACCAGAAGGGGTTGTAACCATCATGTCAAAGTATTTGGTCATCTGGATAAATTTACTTACGCCTTATATTAACGTCATCTTTATTAATATCACCGTGGACAAAACTATATGAATGTTTGAAATTACCGTTTAGCTGCTATGAAGCAACGAAAAAGCCGTTCACAGTGGAAATATGAGACTGAATTTACTGGACTAAATCTGCAGAACTTGAACGTCTACAAGTACTCGACCATCGTTAATGTATCTCCATCTCGAGAGAATGGCGACAGTTCTCCGATGTATGCGCATCTGCGGCTAGTGTACGTCTGACACTATGGTTCATGCTTCTACACAGTTTACCTATCAGCTTTGGTAGGCTCTTGAGATCAACGTCGATTTACCCATAAGATTTCATTTCACGTAACAACGGGCGAAAACTCTATCCCACACGTGTCCGGCATGCTAGGCGTAACGGTGAAATTATCGAGTGTTTGCTCTGTCAATCAACGGTACACATGATATGTAGCAAAATAACCATATACGGTCTACAGTGCGCTAAAGTATAATCTCAAAGATGTCTTGCAATTTATTTGTTCCGTTTGTTTATCCACTAATGAATCGTCGAAAAGTGAAACGGTTAACATGTGCCACACTGGCATAACATGCGGAAACCCCATTACCCTCTGAAAATCTTCCAAGCCAGAAATGAAGTTAACGTTCCAAAAGTTTTACCAATGTAGTTTACCGAATAGTATGATGCAACATTCCATCCGCACAGCCACCTCATCTTATGGTTAATTGATAATATAATGCTCATGGGAAAAATCTAAAGCACATATTAGTAATCACAGATTGGATCAGACTAATAAACAGCTAACGTTAGTATTATAAATCTAGTGACTACCGTTGATATAGTATTGTTTTAGTTCGCTTACAATTCATCCAAAAAAGTAGGTTGTATACCAGGATTTCAACTCTCGCACTGATTACTCCTGGTTGATGGATTTTATCGACACTTAGCTAACATTCGTTTAAAATAGCACTGTCGAGTTATCAAATCACTGGCCAGCAATGTGGCAGTCCGGTAATCAGCAATATGGATGTTTAAACGGCGGACATTCAAGTATGACAGTAATACTTCAATTGCTATCTGCCGTTTTGATGAACTGACAGACAGTTACAATAATGAGTCCATGATAATTGACCAGCTCAATTCGATTGAATTCATCTGTACGAAAGTCGACTTACACAAGTCGGTTAGCATAAACGTTGCCAATTTTAGGAATTTGTAGCACTGATTACTCCATCACCTGTAACATATGCTGTCGTGTATAGGAACATTTTGTTCGCATCGTATGCCCAGGAAACTGAAAACGTACATAGCGGAAGTGATATCGCTCAGATTTTGTCGTCACTTATTGGCTCGAACCGTGTTGTAAAACCAGTGGTATCAACTGATTTCGAAACAACCATCTCCGGAGAACAAACAACAATTATTTCCTCGGGCTATCGCTAACTGCCATACAACTTCATTCTCCCGTGCAAAGGGGCAGATAGTCATCATTTCATCTGTACTCCCGATGACATTTATTTTTGTCTTAATTTGGTCTTTTCCACTGCCTTTCATCACTCTTATTTGCTTACCCGGTTTGAAGCGCACAACGTACATTCTCAGTGCTTTTCATGTAAGCTGGTAAAGTCACTTTGCTTTCCAACATCATTCTCGTTATCTATTTTATATCTACCCATCCTAGATAAGTTTGAATTCTTTAAATACCCATTCTGTAAGTATAATGTCAATTGAAATTCCGTCCCAGGTTTGAGTCTTTTCAACCTGATATGATGACCACTTACCCGTGATTATTGGCAATACGCTAGTTTCTGGTAGATACTGATGTAGATGATGAAATGACAGTGAATCTCTGTAACTACATAAATCGATTTGTTCAGATATATGGATGCTGTGACTGAAACGCAGCTGAGAAAGCATTGGATAACTGCGTTCAATAGACAGACGTTGCCTTATAGTGAAGTATATGCGTCACGTTACAATGCAATTTATTATGTTTCACCATCGATGGAATATTCCAGAAAACATTTGTGAAAGGATTAATGGTTGATAGACTGGGATGTAGTTTTATATCTGATAATAGTTTAATACCAACTTCTTATTATAGGCTCACGTGACTTGACAGTTGGAATAGTCTCGAGTACACAGATTTTTCCACTGGAATGCCAATGGTATAATGAAAATCATGGCAAATATTGATTTCTAATTCATAAGACATTTTTTAAGTTGAAATCTGCCAGCTAACCAAGTCCGGTGTAAATACATCGGTTGAATTAAAACGAAATGATGACGCTGTCATTTGCATTTAGTACAGTTAAATACGAGTAAGCCGGTTAGGAAATACAAACTTGTTTGTGCATCATATGGCAACAGTTTGACTGCAAATTTGGTCCGCAGGAAGCATCATCAATGCAAACGATTAATGGAAAGAACCGTAATTATTCGGAGTGATAACTTACTTCCCAAGCTAGTGACTGATTGTTAAGGTCCACGGAACTTATGCTTTGGCATAGAAAGTTAACTCTTATGTTTTGGTGAAGAAAAGTTTAGCTGTCTTTAGGTAACCAGTCGTGTACACATGAACCGCCGGCGTCGCTGGTTTTTGAAGGTGTTAGACAATCAGCTCCCTATCTACTTGAGCTAAGAATCTTTACGTTCGTCGTCAAACATGTACAGCTTAAGCACTTAGAGCAGGAAACGTACAACATAACAATTTACTTCCTATGACTCGATACAAAATTGAAGGTAAGTTAGAAAACCAATGTGGTATATGAGCTTGCCTTAACAACAAGCTGAATATTAGTCAGAAGATGACCATTTCCAGAAGGGTTAAGCCCTGCTCTGTTGCTCCCCCCTCGACCAACGTTTGTACTTTCGCCGCCTCTTCACGGCGAGATTTTTCACTTGGGAAATTTTTGTTCACAATTCCCTCATTCTGCATTTAAATCTATCTTACAAAACCGTTTACCATTCAAACATACGCGTCCTGTTTTTTAGCAAATCGTCTTTTTAAAGACTAGAATACATTGCTATTCTGCCTGCAGAATGTAGAACTCTTACAGACTTGAGCAGTGTCAGTATCCATTCGAAATTTGAACTCTCGTGCAGTATGAATACAAGCGCCTTGTGATGTAAAATGCTGACAACTCACCAGCTTGGCTCAACAGTGAAATAACGAAATCTGTCAACAGTGCCATACTATCGCGCCTGGTGGGTTTGAATCATTCTGTCAATGTGACGGATGCATTTCGCCCAATCTACCCAGTTAACGTCATCCAATCGAGGGTAGAGGCGCAGGATTGTGTCCACAGTTGAAGCTATTGGAATTCGCCTGTACAACCCACCCCTCTGCTTCCAGAAAAGTTTTGTTCAGACTTTGGATCTGCGTTGACTATCCTGTTAGCCTATCAAGAATCATTGTTCAAGTGGGCAATTCATGGGACTGTGACAATGAATTGACTGATTATTAAATAAATCCTTGACTAAGCTACAACGAGTCAAAACCAAAAGAGTTCTAAATCGTTGTGGCTTTACTGGATTTAATTAATAATGAGCATTAGCACAACGCGCAATATTTTTTCTCATATCCGTTCTATTTACGGTTCGGAAGTACTATTTTAGATTGACTGATCTCATTAACCACCCGTTCCCTGTTTATGTCCTTCATGATTCCCTTGTAGAATGTGTGATATAAAGGTAACGTAGTTAGCTCGATGTTTAGTAAGTGAAAACGAGCTTGTTCGTTAGGCAGTATTTTTCATGACTAAGTTGGGAATTTTTACGCAATCTAAATCAGGATAAAATTATCAATTCTTCGCGAAAAGAAGAATTGCCAACATCCATACTCACCAGTTGACGTATAAGTCGGCTAATGCGGGACGCCACTATGAGAAAAGTGAGCTGATACGAAACATGATACTTTTGTCTGACTTGAATTAGCGACGTTTCTAAAACAGTGTCTATCTCCAAATTAACGTGGTCCTGTGAACCCTTGATAAGAAATTATTGGTATATCAAGGAACAAAGCCTTGGCGCCACGGTTCGATTCCGCTATGAGTCTATATAATGCCATCAGTAAATTTATATGCGACGTGGCCAAAGGAGGGTTGAAATTCACAGTTGTCAAAACTTAAGTAAAATTTACATGACAAAATTTAATTGCACACCAAACTTACCGTTCAAAAAATATGTCTCAAGGAACACTACAACTGTCCCCATGTGTTATACTGGCAAGATTTAAAGAGGACAACCATAAAGTAAGCACCGAGTCTGAGAACGGGATCCGCAATGTGTGCCTGTGTTCCAAACCCAGAGCCATTTTTCGAGAAGTTAGAACCAATTAACCTGTAAATTTTATCATTTTTAAGTGAGCCAATTCTTTGGATGGCAAACGTGAATTCGCATCCAGCTGGAGCGGCTATTTTCTAACCAGCTTACAATATACGTTCATTTCTTATATAATGAATCGAATGACCTGGTCGGATTCACAAGTTAATGAATTCAAATTACAAATATCTATATCCAGTTAGCTAATATCAGAAGAATGAAGTGCCTGGTATGAGTCCCTAATAATACACGTTATAAAGACATCATAAGGAATATACAAACCCACATATGACAAGCTGTGAGGGATCATTAATGAACAAGTTTGATTTGATTGGGAGAACAACGTTAAACCCAGGTGGCTTGAGAGAGGAGGGAATAGAGATGTTATTTGGACAGCCAAGATAGTGCAACTACGACGTTCTGATGTATTGTTTAGCGTGTTGCGTAGCATTCAGTGGTTGCTCACTACGTTGCATCACTTAGACGTCGAACTGTTGTGACATTGTCCATTGCCAGAAGCCATACTAAACAATAAACAAGGGGTTGTGGTGTTCACAACAAAACCAACATTCTTGATAGGGCGGGAATCTCTGACTATGCTAAGCATTCACCATCTGGAGCTGTGACTAGCGGTAACCGGATGAATTTAACTGTTTTCTTAGATCACGTTATCCTGTGGGGCAAAACGTTAACAACTTCCAGACAAGTTGTAGCATAAAATGCAGCGTGTGATAGAGGTCATTGGCCTGAATATGTATATTACAAGCTCGACAAATTAATTTGGGAATGTGTACGGAAAGTGCATTGAAGGTGTGGTGATTTAACGTGGTTCAATTGGCTGTCAGTTGCAGACGAGGTCATTCTAATCGCTACCCTCTAATAACCATTCACAAATCATTCATCCGGTAGCTATATTTAGTTTTCTAGTCAGGCAGACTAAACAGCAAAGGTTGTAGAACACTCTAATTTTTCACACTCACCATTTTTGTGAAACGGAAACACCCATGATTAACGTTTATTGCTAACTGGCAAATTAACGTGATAAGTCCCATATGTAAAGATGAAGCAGGGATCAGTAATTTGTATCGAAAAATTCGGTTTTCTCACGTTAGTGCAGCGTGCTGGAACCCAAAACTGAATGTGGCTGAGCGTTTGCTTACGGTCATTTAGTCGTGCCTGATGCGATGTAATTAATGCAATGGCCAGCACGGTTGCCTCACGAAAGCGTGGTCGAAATTCTGATCCCGGCTTTTGTGGGGTTAAGCAATGTCGATTAACCCTAACAGCAGCGAATCTCGGGCCTTTTCCAAAGCCGCTGACGGAAGTCTACCGGGATGCGACAGCTGCGATCGATAATAGATATTTTTTACTGTTAACCAACCAAAATCCCCCACTATTCTCCATTAACATGAGATTACCCAAAGGAACCAGAATAATCAAAGGTTATGCGGTAATACAGACGACATAATTCAAAACTTCAGGGGTGACCGTCTTAAAAAATACGGTGCGCACAATTTGATGCAAATTATCTATGCAATTTAGCAAACAGAGCGCATGACAAAACGGGTTTTGCATGAGATGATATCCGTAAAAGTATCAATGACAACAAGCATCACCTCATGTGCGATTCAGTCAACACGAAAGAAACCAACAGACCGTGTGAATGAATTTTCAGATAGAGTCCGTTCAATATGGTTTCATGAAAGTGTTCGTCAACTTATAAAACACTGTGTACTTTTCATGGATTTCATTTTGTTGTAAGAACTGGAGAAAACAAAAAATGTTGATATAAGATTCACATCTCAACTAATTCCGTTGACATTTTCCAACAACCCTTGATAACAATTTACCGCGTTCAAAACCAAACAAGAGAAGGTCAGCTTTTACAACAAGCTTAAGCAGACTGCATTGTGTCCAGAAGTCGCCCACATTAGGTTTTCTACATCTCGTGAACCAACTAAGGTAGCCATGGGTGAAATTAAGGGGCACCTAACAGTGGGCTTCATTAAGGGCTGGGTTTTGACAGATTCTTTCGATTGTTCTGCTGCTGGATGTGTACTTCTTGATTTCGTACATCGTCATCATGCTCACTCAGTTGTTTCTCCGTCAGTTGGTCCGTTTTCAATTGGTTTCAGTGCATTTCTCATCCACACCTGCTTAAAACGTCCGACACACAATCACAGGTATATAAACATTCTAAGGTTCTTTTAAACCATAAACTTCTTATACGTTTTATAAGTTACCACAGATGACCTTCAGTTAGTGATTGCAGACGCAAATCAATGGCATCGTACCAGTGCATTTTCGGCATAATTTAAGCCTTAGTCGATATAAACAAAACACCGCTACCATCATGGTTGACTGCAACGTCACAGTGACAATTTTAGAACACCTGACCTAGAAAATATTTACCAGATACCGCTATGCTTGCATAAGTATATAACAAGTTAAAAAATAAAATGAGAATAAGCATTTTGTATCAACAAGGCTAGAGGTCACTTACACTTGTTAGCGTTTGGTCTAGACAATTCGTTCAGTTCGTTGTTCGCTCTCAACAAAGTGAAATTGATAAGAACGCTATCATTCAACCTTTAGCGATAGGCTAAAGATCTCTGATTGCATAAACGTGCTGTCAAACAGAACATGAATACTGAGCTAGAAAAAATACACGAAATTTATTAGAGTTATGTTGGAAATGGGCGAATCTTACGCTAGCTATGTTTATTCCAAATGAAACGGAACTGAAAATCCCATTAACTCAGAAACAATTTGTAAACTTTCGCGAAATAAATGATCTGGTGAAAGTCTAAAGTTAGTTGAACATTACAATATTTCGAGAACATTTGAAAGACGTCAACTAATCGTTACTTTCTCTACATTTCATTGTTTTGCCAGTAGCAATGGTTCAGCTGATTCTGCTATGGACAAACTTTCATTGTTACCACAACCTATACACTGGATCAACATTTAGCCACGTGAAAAATCTTCACCAGAATTATCGATCGCCATTAATTTAAAAAGTTTACTAGTGTTTACCGGCTGAAGGGAAATTCATTCATGCATGAACCAACGGTGCAATGACCAAAAACCTAACGAAAGTAAGTAATTACAAGGCGCATTCAGAGCCATCGATTCTTGAGAGTGAATTTATTATAGTAGATTTAATGTAAGAAACAAAACTGTTCGTCTTGCCTTTTGTAATGAATCAAATAAGAATATTAAATAGAAATATATATTCCATAGGAGACCCATAGCAGCCGGATTGGAGACAGTCGTAAGAACGATATGTGCAAACGTAGGTAGTGCTGTACCAGTTGAGTTACGAAGCCAGGCCGGGAACTCAGAACTTTCATATCTGGACACAGTTACACATCCAATTCATCGTATTATATGGAATCTAACAAACTAACTAGCTAATTGACTGCCTAAGCAGAATTTCTGAAACAATTCATAATGAAATCTACCAACATCAATTTTCAGCACTGAAGTTGTATTATTAATAAACTCAGTGGCGGATTTCGCAAATTGGATGAGACTCAATTACAGAAAATCCTGGGCTTCGACTGAATTTGCACCAGTGACAGTGATTTAGACAAGTAACAGAATCAAGATGTGAGGTTTTGGTGCTCCCAATGTGGCTTCGAAGCTAAGCTGGTAGAGTGCTCGCCACGTTCGGGTGTGGTGTTCTTGTCTCTGGTTTGAATCCAGCCGAAGCCCATATTTTTTGCAGTTAGATCTCTTCTAACTTATTAAATCTGCCACATTACTTATCAGAAAATTGTTTGTCTGAAAAACCAAGTTGACAGAATTAGGCAATTAGGTACAATGGCTTTTTGTTCAATGCACATTTACTTCATATCCTTATGTCCACTGAATTTTTTTACACAAACATAAACAATTACGTAGAAGCTAGCCTACAAAACGATACTTTGTTCGTTGATGCATAGTTTCGGTTGGGCCCATTCTAAATCTGTTGACTTCATGACTGACCGCTTCTCGATAAAATTTGCTTTTATCTCATTTATTCTCAAAACAACCCGAAAAACCATATAGTTATGTGCGATAATGATTGGTTTATGTTTATTCATCCAGTGTTCTGTTGATTAAACTGTTTGCCTGGTTTTTTCACACAAGACACATCATGTTATGCCTAACACAAAAGTTGAGTCTGATTCAAGCTAAAATGGATGAACTGAGAAATAGAAAACGTTTATGGGAAAAATGTTTACTACTTTTGGAAAAGTATCCAAATCAGATAAAGTGATAATATCTAATATAGCATTGGTTTTAAGTGTAACATATACATAGTTTGTAGTTACAAGCATAGAATGGGGTCAGTTGAGAACAATACTTTGTATATACGTGCCCCCCAAACGAATGAAGGAATTTGTACGCGCACGCTTTTCACAGTTGCCTACTTTTGAATTGGTATTGCACCAATTGTGGATAGTACGTGTCAAAACCAACAATACGGTATGACTTGGATTTCACAGTAAAAACAAAGAATAAAAATTGTAGTATTAGTGTTTCTGATAAAGTCCTACCCTTACGGAGATTCTCCAGCAAATATCAATTACCTGCAGCAGTCGCTTTGGTGAAAAGGTGTGAAGTTTTCTAGACAAGATGCAACGTCGGAAGGTCATTCTTGAAACTGTAGCCGTCCGTTTTATCAAATAAGTAAGCCAGTTATAGCATCCAAAAATTTGCCCGCTTCACTCATACTTCAAGTTAGTTTTCTAACTCCTGTGAGTTATAGAGCGATGTGTGATAAAAGTGGATGAGAGGCCATTTCAAAGGATGGGCCCGTATTAACGATGCATATGTACTGCATAATCGGGTATACCAGAGTATAAATTCGTGGTAACTCCATAGCCCAAGCCTAGCCACGTCATGTCTACTGTCAGGCACTGGGTCGCTTAGACGCAGGGTGTACCCACCAAGTATGTGAACATACTGTCGGCGCTTTACTCCCATACTTCGGCTCAGGTTAGGGTTTACGGTGAGCTGTCTGACAGCTTCAGCACCAGTAGTGGCGTTCGTCAAGGCTGTCCCCTTTCACCATTTTTGTTTAATTTCCTAATGGACGAAATAATGGAGGACTGT
>JTDE01002158.1:48338-69020 GCA_014338405.1 Paragonimus skrjabini miyazakii | reverse complement strand
ACCTTTTCATCCTTCAAACGACGAACCCACCTGCATACATTGCTATAATCTACAGTATTGTCCTCAAACACATTTGTTATTCGTGTGTGAATGTTCATGGGGGTTTCCCTCTCAGCAACAAGGAATTCAATCACTGCTCTTTGTTTTTGACGCAACGCTACGGGGGCAGCCATTTTGAATTTTCCTTGTGAGTCTAAAAACATGAAAAGTAAAAAACATACTATTACATAACGTAAATGATATAATCATTTATAACTGGGAAAAAATTCAGGTAATTTTGTGAAAAACTTCACCAGAATTAAAAACATTGGCATTACTTTTTCACTCCCCCTCGTATTTCAACTTCAGTTGCTGTTTCAAGGGCATTCACTACAGAAGGAGATTGCAATATTAAATGGTTCGTGAACTCTAAGTCAGGATAGTTAAAGTGACATATTAGTCAAATTTGGGTGTAATCTAAAGATGGTATTCTGCAAAACGCAGTATGCAGTGCTCTTTCAGCAATCTTGTGCAAAGAAGACGACCCGTGTGCTACGCCACTCCAGCATATAACGTTTCAAGTGATGTTAACTAGGTACCAGACTGATTTTAATGGGTATTCTATGAAGAGTACACGGAATTTTTTGGTGCGAGTTGAAATATGGAACTGCGCCACCTTCGATACCGATTCTGCTATCAATACCAGTGCAGGCAATCCATCGCTCGCATTTTCTCCCCACATCAGTTCATTTAGTTTCGCCAGATACAAAATTTCAGGAGGTCGCTCGGTTTGTTGAAGAGAGAAACCACGATGATGTGAAAACAACACCAGGGGGCAGTTTCACAGCTTGCAGCGAATGTCGTAGATAACTCGGCTTAAGGATGTTTAGCGGGCAAGAAAGGCCAGGTCAGCGTGTTGTATCGGGCATTGTGTCCACCATCCGCGTCATAGGATACCAGCTACCTGAACTGAAGTCAAAATATGTGAAAGAGTTATCTTGGACGTTTGCGTTAGTAGCTGCTTTGGGTATTGTGATTAGATACACTTATTTCTGCTTAGACCTGATGATTTTCGGTATATCAGTATTGTACCCGTAACCGTAAACAGGCTGCAGTCCAAACCGAATGCAGTTGTCTCGTCATTCCTTTCCTTTTGGAAATTTTCTGCAATAACCGGGGCTTACTCACTAGGGCTGAGTATACCGACCGGAACAAGTGATACACGTCGGTAACTGTCAGACTGGAGAGCCCAGTGGGTGTTTCCAAGAGTTTCTAATTGTTCAGATTATGCAACGATTGAGTTGTTTTATCAGGCCTTTCTGAATCAAGCACATAATGCTCGCATTTATCACTTCTTCGGGCCCCAGACAATGGCAACTCACGAGAATATTTGTCTCATTCTAGGTGTATTCCAGTAGATTTGATTTATGTTGTAACTTATCCACTGAAAGTTTAATCCCTCTTGAAAGTCAGCTACATTATTAGGAGCGATTAGAAACCGTCGCGGTGGGTGACACAGCTTCCTCATGTTCGTAGAAGTCATTCTATGAAACCTTCAGGAAAATTTAGATGAATACAAAATATAAGCGTACTTTTTAATCTTTCTCCCTCCAGTCACGCAGCATTATATAAGTGCATTAAGGTACATTGAACAAAATCAGTAATCAGCAAAAAACCGTACGTGTTGTGTGCTGGTTCTCGAATCTATGATGCGTCAGGGTGAATAGATGAAGTCCGTCCCCGTTATATTTTTTTCGATGTGACAAGATGAGTCTGTACTGCTTCCAGGTGTACCTCAACATTTTGACAGAGTGATTGAAAATCCCCGTAGAAATCATGTACAACAATTTTGGTTTCAGCGAAAAGAACTGTTTTTGATAAATTCCTATCTAAGGCTGCTGCAATTATATATCACATGAAGAAATAGTAAGAAACGTCATCGATCAAAATAGTACGAGGGTAAAGCGATTAGGTGAAACACAAACACGACTTCGTTTTGGCTATGATCATCACCATCATCATCATTGACAGCAATACACCAGTAATTCACACTGATACTTAACTGCCACACAACCATGAAGAAGAAGAAACAAACCCTGTTTAGGAAGATAGAAGAAAAAAGGGAGAGGGTAGGGAACCTAACCCCTAAAAATAGCTACATCTACATTCAAACATACAACATCAAGGCACCTACACCTTGCAAACAAACAACCAAGCTGTAAGTAAAGGTAAGGCGTCATCAGCAAGACAGCTTCCTCACGGCTTTCACTGCCCCGCGTCATTCAGTGCACTCACTTCACAGACAACTCGGCCAAACAACGACAACATTCAGGCCACTGAGCTCGGTTAGCCGCCATCTCACCTAAAGTTTCAAGCCACCGACTCTCTGAGTCGCGAGGGCCCCAACCCGGGAGACGAACCCAATTTACAGTGCCCAACCCCTTCGTGGACGATTTCATTTGTCTACGCCAGGTCATCATCTGTCCACCTCGCACCTTACGTCAATCGGCCGCAGTGTCGGAAAACAGTGTTCGGTGTGGCAAACGATTAGCTGGCATCCTTAGTACATGACCTAACCATCTAAGTCTGTGCAAATGTAGTGAGTGAATAAAAGAACTCGTTTGACAATCAGTACCAAACACCCGCTTTCTAACCTCCTCGTTACTCACTCGTTGGCGCCACCCAATACGAGCGATTGAACGCAGACATCGGTGGTCAAATACCTGAAGACGGTTCACGTCCTCTACTCTGATCGGCCATGTTTCGCTGCCGTAAAGTAATACAGCCCTCACTGTTGTCTGATATACGCGATCCTTAAGCTTCACAGAGATACCTTTCTGTCGCCATAAGTACCTCAGATTAGCAAACACCGCTCTAGCTTTGGAAATACGCACCTCCATTCTATTCCCTACACATCCGCCGTCGCCGCTGATGCAGCTTCCCAGGTATACAAACCGGTCAACAACTTCCATGACTTCATTATCTAACATTAAACCTACGTAATCACAGCAATCTTGCAGAAGCACTTTGCATTTCGAGGTTACAAAGCGCATTTTGAAGTAATTAACAGGATGTTAAATTGCGTTTAACGTTGCTTGTGCCGCTTGAAAGTTGTCAAACAGCAACACCTTATCGTCAGCATAATCGAGATCAGTCAGCCTTCTACCAGGTAGGAGGTCCGCACCGGAATCATTTGAGTGACGCAGACAGTCCTCCATTATTTCGTCCATTAGGAAATTAAACAAAAATGGTGAAAGGGGACAGCCTTGACGAACGCCGCTTCTGGTGCTGAAGCTGTCAGACAGCTCACCGTAAACCCTAACCTGAGCCGAAGTATGGGAGTAAAGCGCCGACAGTATGTTCACATACTTGGTGGGTACACCCTACGTTTAAGCGTCTCTAAAAGTGTAGATCGATCCACCGAATCGAACGCACCTTTATAGTCGAGAAATACGGCAATTGTTGGCCGGCGGTATACATGAAGCTGCTCCAAAATTTGACGTAGGGTAAAAATATGATCTATACATCCCCGGCCAAGACGAAACCCTGCCTGTTCTTCACTGATGTTTAACTCCCGAACTGCAGTGAGTCGACGAAGTATGATGGAGGCCAGAACCCTAGAAATGACTGGGGTCAAACTAATTCCCCTATGGTTTTCACAAGAGCTCCTGATACCCTTTTTGAATATAGGAACTATTATCACGTGACTCCAGCACGGAGGGGTGGTCCCCGTCGACCACACAAGTTGAAACAGCTGAGTTAAGACCTCGACTAACACAAGGGAAGGAGGTTTTAAGAAGTCACTGTTAATTGGGACGAGTTGAGGGGGACGGGATCAAATTGTCGCATGGGTTGACTGCAGATTTTTGGCCATGGTAATCCCTGGGTGTGAACAAACTGTTGTTGAACACACAAATCCGGCTGACGTAATTGAATTGCGACCGCCACCGCAAAGTCGTGTTTGTGTTTTACCCACTCGCTTTACCCTCGCACTATTTTGATCAGTAACTTCTCTTAGTATTTCTTCAGTTGATATATAATTGTACCGGAGTGACTAGTACAAAAACATACTAGAATACTCAGTTCACCATAGGTACACAACAAACAACTAAAAGTCAGGCGGACGCCAAAATACCCACAGTCGCTTACACTGATGTCAGTAATAATTAGGAACAGCATGACATAAATCCAGAGGTAACAGCAGGTAATGACAGTTCGCCTCTGTATATGGCATGAAATGTTGGACAAAACAGTATTTGGTAAGTACTAGGAGATTTTGTCGATCTAAGTTGAACATCACTCACAAATGTTCACGGCGGTCGCATTCCGATAAAATTTTCAGTCAGTCTCTTTTGAAAGGAAGCTTTATTCTCGAGTTTCAACCTTGTTAGTGTTCTTCAAAAGTGTACATCTTTGCCAAGGTCAGGACTATAACTCCCATCCTGCATTACTCACAGGTAATTATGGCCAAGTGTTTGCTTATGAAAATTCAGCCGTGCCTCATGTGTCGTCACTGACGCAGTGGTCAACATGGTTGTCTCGTGAAGGCGTGGCCAGAGCTCCAGTCCAGGTTGTGGCAAGGATATGTAATAATGATGGACCCTAACATGACTGAACCTCGAGTACAGTGCCTCCTACAAAGAGAGGCTGACGAAAGGTTTATCGAAATGCGACATTTGCGGTCGTTCTCATTATCCTCATCATAGTAGGCAATATATCAGTAGTTGTAATTAATGCCCAACTGCCACATAACCACAAAGAAAAAAAGCAAGTACTGTGCAAGAAGGCAGAAGGAAGAAGAAGAAGCGGAAGGAAATGGACCTAACTATTAAAAGTTGGTAAGTCTATAGTCAAACATTCGGCATCAAGATGCCTACGCCCCGCAAACAAAGAACTGAGCTACACATTAAAATAAGGCGTCATGAGCAAGTCAGCTCCCTTATAGTGATTGAGTCTGAAGCGTTTTAGGTTGCGAGTAGCGTTACGATCGAATGCCGGGTTAGGAACACAAGCATGGAGGTCTGTGAGACTAGAAATTGGACGCCGCCGAGCGGTGCAGACGAACAAGTTCACTGGACAGAGTAGTAGTCAGTTAGAGGAATGTTTGGCGTAGTTGTGTCTACGGACGTTTGACCTATGTCTGATTACGTTTTTTGGCGCATTCTGAAGATTGCCCGGAACTTGGACTTACGGTATCTGCCGAACGACAGTACAAACAACGACCAATGGCAAGCCGGATGTTTGGTGGAGGGACAGGTCGCGCGATGCAGAACGATAAGTTTGTGGTTTTGATCTAGAAATGTATAACGGGCTCATATGTGTTAGATTTGCCATCTAGGTAGTTTGGAATATCAGAAAGCTCCTTCTCGGTCATCAAAGCAACAGCACTGTAGGAAACGGCTCAGAATACGACTTACTTTGGTACTAAAAGTTACGTTCGCACTGACGACGCACATATATACACGCATGAGTGTGCAAGTGAAACAGTTGAGTGAAACTCCGAAGTTAGGATTCCATAGTGGTGCAGAATATCTGCAAAATGCAGGGGCTGCTAGAACACAAGTTGAAAATGCAGCTGAATGAGTCCAAGTTGGGTCCACTAGGATTAGAAAACTTACAGAAAAAACGCACTATGTACGTTTACTCACTATTCCACGAAGTGTTGTTGATTCTGATGAATATGACTAAGCGCAACTTAGCAGCACAACTGCTTCCGGGAGTTTAGTTTTAGACTAACATTATAGGAGGAAAATTCTTTGAAATGACATTAGCCGACGAATTCTACAATAACTGAAGTGTTACAACTGCAGATCTTAGGCTGTTAGCAGTTCTCAGATATGTGAACAGTATGTGATCCGTTGTATGTGGAGCGTCTTTCCTCAGCAGACTTGTACTTTTATGCATGTGCACTGGTTATTTGGTCAGTTATCTTTATTTTATACTAATCGGTCTAGGCAACAAAACTTCCGCTATCTATGTCGATCATTATTTACACTGTGACCGTGCAGATGGAAAAGCTGCCTAAGGTTGGGAGCAAAATAATGAGGACATGTGAGAATTAATTCCTTGAACCATTCATATCTAAACTCGAGCTTTCACCACCATTCAACACGCTACAAACTAATAGCAGAGCTTCAAGTGAAAGTACATTGTCATCAACAGAACAGGTTTGAGACGACTTGCACCGCTCCGCATCAATAATTCTACTTACTCAGTAAACAAGTTAACCCAACAAAACAACATTCACACTAGACCAGATCAGTCACAAGTTCACCTAAGACCTTTTTGCCATTGACTCTGTGAGTAGCGAGGGTTCCTTCGCGGGAAGAGAAAACTGATCCACAATGAATAGCCGTTGGTGGTTAGCTTTATTTCTTTCAACCGTCATCGTTTCTCAACCTCCTACAACAGGTCAGTCAGATAGAGCACCGTTGAACGACTAAGTGACACAGTTGGTGCATTGCCTAACTACGTCGGTCCGCGCGTACTTACGGACAAAGCGAATGAACAGACATGTCATTTACTACCGAATACTCATTTCCTGATTCGACTGTTTTGCTTATGACACCATCCGATGACAGTAAACGAACGTAGTCCCCTATGTGAAACTAAATGAGGCAATCTAACATTCTGTACTCTGAGGGGATATGTTTCATGGCTGTGTATACTCGTCTTATGCATGAGACAGGTAACCTTTAGGGTGGTTACACTCCGTTTTCATAGGTGTCTTCGATTTGTAAACAGTGCCCAAGCCTTGAGAAAGCGTTTCTCTATTTTATCTATTATCATGTCACTGGTGTTGATGCAGCTTCCCAATTACCCAAATCGGTCAACCTTCTCCAAAACTTCACCAGTCAATATCGAATCTACTTAGACCTTTCAGTTTTTCAAAAATCACTCGCATGCTGAGAAAAACAAAGTCAAACTTTTGTATCACTTGATGATATGGCTGATTGAAATTATCACCTACTACAGCTTTCATAATACTTCGATGAAGAAAATGCCAATTTGTTGTCCTTAAAAACAAGCAAATGAGAACGGGTTCGGGATTCATCAGTACAGCGATGCGCACAAGGGAATGCTTATAGAACTCAATAAAAATAGTAATGAGAATTTTACACCTATTTTAGCCATTCCAATGAATTCATTGACCATCAGGTTTCTCTTAAATTAACAAAGTTTCATTGCCAATAATGGTTCAGATGCGTAGCCACCTTTTCAAGCAAATGTTAAGCCTTGATGTTTTCGGATGAAACTCGAAACAGAATCACTGGCAAGCCTACCTGATTGAATAAACTCCTAAATTAAAAAATTAACCATAAGCGTTCAGCAATAAATTTGCTATATAGTGAAACATATTCAACAGGGAGTTGTAAGCACTAATCATGTATACAATTTTGCCGATATTTTGAGAAGAAATATTTTCTAAAGTACCTTACTACGTAAAAAATCTGTGAGCATGTTGTTGGTCACATGATAGATGATTTCCAGACGTCCATTCTGTTTAAACTTCGGTTAACCATACTTAGTTCCTACCCGTCTCACAAACTCAGGAGCGTTCGTACATACCCAACGGCTTACAGAATTTATTCAATTACAAGGAATATGTACATCGGAGAAAACGCATCCTGTCTGTTGAATGCAATCCTCCCTATGAGTGCTTGACATTCGGTTATCTTCTTCTGCGACCTTTTCAGTGCACTATGCACCGGGAGGTTAAACAAAAATGACCGATTAGTGAATAGTGTACTATACTAATATACTGAGAAGTCCCACCTGGTAAAACAAAGCTTCCTGTAACCACAGTGGACGCACACTTGAAGTGATAGCAAAGCATCTTTCTTCAGTGGAGTAAACGAGGTATGCTTGCACAATGCCGGGGTCATGTAAAATATGTGCAAGCGGTAAGCAGTGTCACTGTGACCACGAACGAGTCACGTGAGAGTTCGGTTAATGTTATATATGTATGCTTGTGTATATCAACATTTTCGTGCTTGATTTGTGATTGAAACTGAATAAGGTATGTTATTTTGCATCTGTCTGCGGCGCTCCGCTCTGTCAGTATTCAAGATCCCTTTCAAGAGGTTCGTGATCATTTCAACAAAATGAAATTAAGTTAAAACCGATGGCTGCCCCCGTTGATGTTAGGAACGTTAAATGGTTGTTCTTTGAAGTGATATGTTAAGTAACACCAACCCACTTGGAACCAACTCAATATTAGCAACATGCGAATTTATGAATAAAATTCATTTTTCTGCCAGTTTTATGCAACAAGTGTTAGAAACTGTTATTATGTTTTACACCAAATTCGGTTTTGATTTAAGATATAATTTTAACTTTATTTAGGCATTTGTGACAAGTGTGAATTCTAGACTTGGTAGGAGTGCGCTGCATCTCAGACTGATAATTAGATGTACACAAAAAACAACTTCTGATGATTTTTTTAACACTGTACGTATTTCGCAAATAATCTTCGATTGAAACTTCAGTTCATTTTTGGGACATTTCACCTAACTGGTTATTAGGATTCTTTTCACTGAAATAATCATTGCAAATTAAACACGAATCAAACCAAGTATGTGATGAACCTGAAAAATGAATTCACGAACACTTCTTGGACAATTAATATTCTGGCAGACTTCACTGCATTTGTATAAATGCTTAGATTTGTAAAACCACATCCGAATTTCGAGGCAAATTACAACAAATGGTTAGCCACATATCGTTTCGATGTCTTTATCATCGCGAAGGCAATGAGGACGCAGTAAGCAGTTATTTTTGAATTAACATAATGGGCTTATGTTTTGTCATGACAACCGGCCGGATGTACTTAGTAGGGCGCAGATTGGTGATCGTGTAAATGACCTTGAAATTCACCTGCTTTGTTGACGGTAGGTCAACAATTAATCTCGTATAATGGTTTAGGCAGTGTCTGCTTTTAGGCGAGAGTGGTAGTGGCAGCGGTAACTGCCATATCATCGATCTGCTACAGTTTGTTATGCATTCATAGATTTTGATTCGTCATTGCCGTCGAATGTGGGAGACTCGACAACCAAGTTGACATTAACAAAAGAAGACACCGGCTGTTATACTCAGGTTCTTGGAATGCAAATGGTTGTGCGAAAACAACTGATTGACCAACGTTAACCAATTATTTGATGCCTGTCTGAAGACTGTCGTGTTTGTTTATTTAGAAAGAAAATTTTGTAACCTCCAGTTTTACTCCTTGAAATCAGGGTAGAGATTGCATACAATGCTCATATATACTGAGTTTCTTGTTGAATGGTACTAAAACAGCATAAAGTAAGGGAAGTGCAAACAAAGTGAAAATAAACAATCTTTCTTTCCAGATCCCATAAAGATCATGAGAGTATGAACCAAAATAAATCTAAGTAACATAAAGAAAACAAGCTTGATTCGAAAATGACAATCAGGAATTTAACAGATGTGCTTCAACAAATAATGCATGGTAGCTCCGACGTCAAACAAAATGCACCTTCTCACAGATGCCCTGATCACCAAGTTGACTGGAGACTAGGAATAACATCGCGTATGTATGCATCAAACCTTCACTTAAAGCCATCTGTTGGTAAAGCTATCACAACAGATTCAGGCAGTGTGTTCCAGATTGGACATACCCTGATATTGAAAGAATGTTTACATTTCAGAAGACAAATGTGGTATTGCAGCCTAACTGAGTAGCCTTAGAGGAGGTGATTTGGCCTGTGCGTAAGAATATACCTCAGAGGATGCGACGGTTGGTATACCACTCTGAAGATCAAAATCGAATAAACTCTGACATACATAGAGAAACCAACCCAGTTTTAGTCGACTTCTTTTGTAAGAAATGGAACGAAGCCTTAAAAGTGACTTTAAATTACTTCGCTGCATTACCATGGCCAAAAAAGCATTTTTTATAAAGGCCGGTTGATGAGCCCAGATAGTTAACTTCAAGTAATCGCATGTCAGTTAGTTAAACATTAAAAGAGGGCAATCGGATTTGTGGTTATAGACAACCAGAGTTGCATCGCACCGGTAAACTTAGTTTCCATCGGCATCAAAACGCAATTAAAAGACAGACTGAGATTTCTTACATCAATTATCACTTATTTTGCCCGTCCATGATAGTAGCAGCCACTTCACTTCCCAAGTATTAATCAGCGTGAAGAGATTCACATTCAGAGCAGTTAGCCAGATGCTACTGCTTTGTGGCCCAGCGAAACTAGGTATCAATATCTCTTTGAAACTTTCCCATTTCACTGTTACTACCCATTATTCGACATATTTTTTGGTCATCAAACTATATAAAAATATAATTGTGTAATATTTTAAGCAACAGCCGACTGAGGATTGAACTCCAGTGTCAGTGGTAAAATGTCAGTCAGCAGTTAACCATTGCAGTAAAACATCGATCTTTCAGTCTAACTAAACGGCACAAAAGTAAGGAGTTATTGATATCGTACTAACAAAGTTTCGTGCATAGAACCTCTGTCGAAACCTACAAATAAATTCAGGATGTTATCATACGTTGACTTACCTCAGTCATTCGCTTTCGTTCATTGCTCCCTGGCTTCGGACAAGTTGAGTATACATGAAGAGTCTTTTCCGAAATAATACTGATCATCAAGTAGTAACATGGGCGTACAAGCCAAGCCCTCAGACTTCAAAGATTACACTTCTCAGAATGCTGGAATGACGTAATAGCAGAGTTCACCTGTAATTACCAGGTTCACTGAGATCACTCCCTTGAAGATGAAAGAGACTATGTGGGCCTTACAGACCATTCGTAGCCTAACCTAGTTTAGAGAACTACTGAATAACCTACTCAATGGTCTTACCAGATTTTCTATGCACTTCTTCAGTACAAGTGATGAACTTAAGTCAGGGCCACAGAACTTGTTACTGAGACGCTCTCTTGACCTTTGCAACTTGTTTCCATCTTGATAGTTATGGCGGTGCAGTAACCGGAAAAATCAATTCCATTGATGACTGGTCTGCTCTTTTAGTAATCTGTAAAGGAGCCAGCAAACTAACGTTTATCATTTTCAGATTTGTTGTGGTAACCCTCATCTTCAACACGAGACTGTATGCTCACAGACAGACTTTTGATGGGCTTGGTTGCAACACTTTACAGTACGTTCGGCGGAAACAATTTGCCGACATCTTTTCATACTGGCGTTCACCGCTTTGCACTGCTGCTGTTGTTTAGTTGAAAACAGAACAGTAATCGATACAAGATTGTTCTCTACTCTCCCATCACTAAGTGTCCTGAAAAGGTATCTTGGAGATAAGTAGTTTTCTTATGCATACCTTGGTTAGATTTTGTCATGTATGTATTTCCGGTTATTTCATAGGGACGTACTTACTGACAGCCTCGGTTGCGACAACATCAAAGCAGTGATAATGATTGCACAATGTCAGTGCTACTTTAATCTCCGGGAATTTATATCACCTATACTCTTTGTCAGATCTTCCCAGTTTGTTGTGTAGTAGTCCCTTATGGAAGGGTGCGGCGAGGAGGTTAACTGAACCTCAATATGTAAAACGTTGCTACTCTATGGTCACTTTCACCGAGTGTTGCGTTGATGCTAAGGTTACTCGTTATACATATATTGCTTAGTAAGGAGGCAGTACGGCGGTGGACTGCAACATTCATGCATAAAGATGCGTGGCCAAAATGTGCAACACGCCATACGATTTCGGTTGAGTTAAGGAAAACTGGAACATGGACCACTTTTCTCACATTGTTGGTCCTGATAAAATAGAGTCATGCCTAGATGGACTGAGGAGAATTGATTCGTGTAAGACATACTTCCTCAGATGAGAATCAGAATAAAAACTCCATTTTTTCTTCACTGTTAGTCCCTAATTCCGCCTGACGAACTGAGTTCTTTACTATCAGCCCTGTTCTCAGTCTAGCTTTCCCCAACACACAATAACCGAATTTGATCAGTTACAGGTTTCAGATGCCTTTTTTCGGTTCTTACCACCAGACATTATATTAATGTAAAATAATTAAAATAGGTATGCTTCTGAAGATTGCTGACAATGTTGACTAATTTATAACGGTTATTCATCAAATAACAAGCAACCAACACTAACGTGGTTCCTTTAATGTTAGCGAGTGGTTGCTTTGTTAGTGCATTCCTCTAAATGTGTGGCAAATCTGAGCATATGCACTGCACTTCAACATGATAGCTGTGGATCACTGTCATCTGTATTTGTCCAAAAATACATAAAACGTCGCCATAAGTACCTTGTATCTAGTTTCATTTATCATGATGTAGAACAATATGCAACTCTGTACAACAAACTACTGTGTGACAAAATGCGTTCTGTTTTCACAGCAATCAAATTATTCATGTGGTGTCCGAAGACCTCGAGAATGTCCATCGATACAGTCGGTTCTAAACGACCTAAGCGATTCCGTCTCGACGACAGTAGAACCGGCTAAAAAACATCGCTTTGCTCAGCTGAAAAAGTCCCCATTCCTGATTTTACTGTTATCTTGTGGAACCTGTCTTGCTTTTGCTACAATACAACTGACGCTAGTCGCCAAACTAATACAAGCCGGTGAGCTGAGTGTTCTACTGCCACATCATATCGTACTGGCCTTAATGCTGTACACACTCAGCTTACAAGTACTCTACGTGTACCTTTATCCAACGATTGAAATGGGTTTCCGCAACATACTCATGGCCACCTCAGCGGTAATGCTGTATTTGATGGGTATTTTTACTTTGATAATGAATATTCGTGAGCTGAACCGCACGGACAACGTAACCAGTGACCAATCGATCATAGAAGCCAAGTGGATTTTTGATGCATCACATGAAACAAGAGCGAGTAGAACTCGGGTGTTGCTCGCGTTAGCCGTATTGAACATATTCGCCATGTTGGTACCTACACAAAATCTTCTGGTTCTACGTTCGGTGTTTGAACCGGTTGAAACCACACTATCGTATTCAAAAGAAGCGGACACAACTGAATCCGATGACGATGAAGATTCAACACCGTCGGCCACTACAGCTACATGACAATGTGGAATATTCATACATGTTTAAAAATGTTCATAATGTGGATATTAATCATTTTGTTTTTCCTGTGGTTCTAAGCCTTCGTACAAAATTTTTCAAGTAAATTGTTGAACCTCAAACCAAGCTGTTGTGCAAAGGATGATTTGTGTATATTCAGTTATTTTGACGTGAGGGTATGATTAAACAAATATTGAAAAATGAACAACCCGTTTATGCGATAGTGAAAACGTGGAGCCAAACTTAAGCTGACGGTAAAAGAGGGCGCACAAAATAACGTTCTGCCACAAACCATTAATATGAATTGTCTAAAATGTCAACCTGTCAATTGGTGGGTATCAGCATGAGCAAGTTAAGTGAGAACTACACGCTTATTATGCACGAACGGTTATCATGATACTAACTCTAGCTAGACGATGTTTTGTAATTCCCACTTGATTAATCTCAGGATGTGCCCGACGTGAAATTCAACAGGTATCCGTTTCGTAAGCGACACATATGCTACACCTGATCAGACTGGTTTCAATGAGCCTGGTTTGGTTGATTATATATGGATACCGAAAATCTTAGTAGGTTAATGTATAAATTGGAGTAATCATCTGTGAAAGCTTCGAATTATGGTTGAAAGAGTATTAAGTGCACAGGGCGCCCGACCCGCGTAATCTGACGAGCAACATTGGTCGCGTATCCTCAAGACGATCGCTAGCTGCCGAATAACACATCGTTGGTTATACTTTCTCGCGTATCACTATTCAATGCATTTTTACGGTTTATGTCTTAAAATTAAGCCACCACCGGTGGGTGCTGACCGTTGTATTGCAAAACGAGTTTTACGCTTAAACTCTATTGGAACACTCAACTACAATCGCATGTAAGCAAGGTTCAGATTTTTGATTAATTTGAGAGTAGACATATTGCGTTCTGGTAAATTTTATGAAAACTGTGTAGTTAAGGGCTAGTGAATAAGCCAAGCGTTCCAATCAATAAGGGACTAGGCCTGTAAATTTGAAAGCCTACGAGTATAATATTGAGAAGACGAAAGTTAGTAGATGATAGCATTTCGTTCGGTTTCCTCTTCACTGGCCAGCAATAATATAATATTAGTTGGATCGGCTAAATAATAGAAAATAAAGATAAAACAGAGTGGAAAACACATTAGTCACACAGTTTTGTCCGTGAAAATTTATGCTTACCCCTGAGTGATTCTGCATACAAAATGCTGACTTGAGACGGTAAACTATGGTCGTTTCATTGAAAGCAAATGGTGCAGATTGAAGTGACGTATTTTTATCCTGACTATCGAGTCAAGATTAATGCGATAACCGGAGACCAACATGTTTGACGCTCAACGAAGCTCGAAGTTGCGGTGAACCTGGACGAACAGATCAAACTGAGTAATCTCGTCTTGGTCGCACCGCGGTAAATGTTCCTTCGCCCCATAGTTCAAACACCCGTCGGTTATATCAAAGCAACTTTCTCCGCTGTCACACATTAACCGGTAACTGCAATGTGAGTTGGCGCCAACAGATTACCCTCATATGACTGAAGGTAATGGCAGTTTGATAGCTTTGTCAACGACCGTTATATCAGCTGCTTTGTAGGTTCGTCTGATCGACAGTTAGAATCAAAACAATGTTGCCTTCAAATGGCAGGTCAGTGGACACCTGTCCACAATTGCCTACCTTGCGACCAATCATACTGAATGTCCAGTGCCACGTAATATAGCTATGAGTAGGCGGAGTTTATTGATGGAACAATTCAACAAGCAAATACGTCTAGCATGTTTAAACAGTGTTCTAGCTATTGTTCGCAAACGTGCAAGACTTCTCATTCAGAGAAGTATCATAACAGGTGGTTGTCTATGGACCACTGAGAAGACAAACTTAAGTGATTTTAAGGTGTATCCACAGAGGATGGACCCTGTGTAACTCGCCAGATTTTACGTCATCGGCGTCGAGCAACAGTTGTGACTAATCAGCGCTCAGCAACTCCAGGATGAACAGTAGAAATCCCAGAACAAACTCCTTGATTAACATGATAGGAGAAAAAACAGTGTGAATACTAGTGTTATAGCTTATTCTCACGCCGTTAATGCAGATGGACACGGTCCACCTCGGCCTGCCAGTTTGCACTTGCTACGACCTCAAGGGATTGAAATGGTGTTTGTAATGCTTTTTGATGCTCACCACCAAACCGACACTCTACAACCGGTTTCGTCTCTGTTTCGACCCATCAGGTAGTCTGAATAGGGGATTGAACCGCTTACCTCTTGCGTTTCGACTTAATGCTCTTGTCCATTTGGCCACCAGTTCTGTGAACATAGCCTGTGATGGGTAAGTTGTATGCATTTGAGTTATCGCTTTTGTAAACAAGCCACAGCTCAAATACAAAATCACAAAGCATTAAAAACAGTATGTCGAACCCTTGCAGTCATAGCCAGTGCAAACTGACAATCCCAGACGGACTATATGAAGTACTCAGGTGAAAATAAGCTATAACTTAAGTACACGCAAATTCATTCCTCACAAACGACACTCATAGATCTGATGGTTAAGCGAAGACTGACTGGTTCGATTCCTCGTTTAGGTTGTTTCTATCTAATGAGTCCAAACAAGGACGAAACTGGTCGATGATTACTGGTTTGAGGGTGGGCATAAGAAATCATTTCAAAATGATCAAGGAGATCCACTGCAGGTTCAGTTAACAAATCCATGCATATTTCAGCATAAACGGAAATGACAAGTCTGGGCCGAAAGACTGATACGACGGAAGGTTCTCTAGTTTGGTATTCACGAAGGATACACAGAATTGTAGGATTTCAAGTGAGTCAATTTCGATCGGCTCAATAGAAACTTTGAATGGACTATCATACACAATTACGTACGTGTTGGTGTCTTCTGCACACGTGTTTGTGAATCCACCACATGTTCCAAGCTGGGAAATGATTACTTTAGCCAGTGTACATTATTCCAATTTCGATGTTAAATAACTTCATCCTTAGCTTACATGAAATGTCCTGTTGCCACATAAACCGAGTCACTCTTACGGCAACTGTGACACGACTGTTTCATTGAGCGCATTCTTTCTAAACAAATCGCTCCATTCTAATTGATAACAATTACAAACTACGTATTTCAGGCCAGTCGCACTTCTTATACTGTGTAACAGATGTCCTGACCATTGCTCCGTGGACAAAACTTCCCCGGAAGGTGTCTGCTGTCCACATCGAAGAGTCCACCAACGATTATTTCCCAGGACTTATCCAAACTGCGTTCGGGCAAGAAATCTTACCAAACAAACCCTCCGAGCCATGTTCTGATTGCTTCTAAGTTTACCTTACGACACTCCTCTGTATCCATATGTTGGATACTGTGTAATGTGATTTCGTGTTTATAAGGAGGCTCTTTGCTCTCATCATCCCGTCTGATAAGCTTTGGCTGACGCCTCAATATTGGCAATCATGTCTGGCTGGCTGGTTAGCATACAACAGAGGAACCAAAGGTTTTCGGTTATCTTATCATTTGATGTGATAACTGACTTGCTGAAAGAGCCTAACTTCCATCAATTTCTCGAAACATTCTCAGGCATTTGGAAATTTGGATGAATTGACCATAGGATATGTGAAACCCATTTCTGCATAGTAGAAGTCTTCAATTACCAGAGTTGCACTCTGCTCGGTGCGTGATGTAGTGTTGCATCGATTACATCATGCACAAGGAGTGACGTGTAGCTGACTTTGACCGAGCGACTGAACTTTTGAGGCAGACAGACAGATGCTGAAACAATAAAAGTGGCCAATTAAACACTCATGATGTCTGTAAATTATGACTCATGTAAAGATCCGTACTCCTTCCGTAACCGACTTCTATACTGTAGTTGAACTCAACTATACCAGAGAAAACAGATTCGCTGTCGTCACCCGCAAATCACATTTTAACACCTACTATGTATAGAATGTATGGGGTTCAGACAAACCATAGTTTGTACACTTTTCAACAGCGTTGCTGCATTAATGTGCAATTAGCATCGAATAGCAGTTTGATTGCCCATAAGGGGTATATTGAACGAAACTCTCTTACTAGATTCCGTAGGTAAGTTGACATTCTATTGTTCATTTTGGTAACGTCACTCCAATATTGGGTGAGTACAAGCCGGAAACTTTTCAACTCAGTTAGATTCGGCTTGCGCCTGATGAAACCCCGGTGATTTCTCATGTAAAACTACATGATTTATCTGTGGTAAATGGTTTTCCTTGTTAGAATTCGCTATCCTTGGATCTTTTAGATTGATATGTGATACCTACAGTCATCTGGAAGTTGGAATGCAGGCCAGGTTGTGTTACTTATTTTGTCATGAAAATGTTTCATTACAGGCAATGAATTGAGTACGCTGATCAATGGAGACGTTTCACGACAGTAATTATTAGGCTGGAAAAAAACGACAAGGAACTTTTACTGGCCCGGATGGGAAATCCCCAGATTAGACGTATTTTGTATGGCAATGCAAGTACACCTAAGCCCATCAATTTCCTTAACACAAGAGGACTGATTTAAACGGACGTGTTTGCCTCAATCTGAATAGATTTAGGATAAATACTCCAGTGTGTCATGCACGTGTGCTTAAGATCAGAACTTTCATGTAGCCGTTGAAATCTCTCCATGGGGAGCCAAAACTAGCCTAGCTGATTAAATAAAGATTAAAAATACTACTTTCGTGTCCACCCTAGTCGGTAACTATTAAGGAACTACTCTCAGATGTATTGAATGTAACCGTAGGCCAGTATGCAGCAACCCGCGCCTAGTGTGGCATCCTTCTGGGTGTGCTAGTATCTGAAACTGTATCAATCACCTTACGTAGTCTGTCAAAATGAGCAAGCGGAGCCTCTTCCTGTCTCTTTTGTCCAGCATGGGCAAAAGTGGTTTGGGCAGACTTATGTCGAGGGCTGCTTGATTAGTCCAAACTCTTGAATGCACAGATATTTTGCACATACTGGTGAATAAGGTTTTCTACGTATGAGTGAAACAAAATTTAGAATATGCATCTCCACAAGAACTGTGTGGTAATGTCTCCCATGTTCCACGTGGACACTCTCAACTGGTTGCACAGATCTTTATCGATCATTCGTAATGCTGCTCTATCATTAGTATCAACATGAGGCGATCACTCACACATAGCAACATCACCAGACTTCACTCAGTGAGTTGTCCCAGTAGCGGCAGAATGAAAAACCACAAACACACATCAACGGGTCCTTCATATGTACTTCATCCAACTGTCGAAACGGGTTATTCCGGAAATTGATGCTAACATTGTCTATACTTGGCAACAGGAACAGGCTCCGTAGACCCGTAGGACATGGAACACAAGACCCTTCCGAGTCAGCTAGTTCGTGTATACATTCTACCGACTTATACAATCAAACATCTGCAAATAGTGACTGAATGTCGATTAGACACTTCAAAATGCTTACTAAGTTTACGTTGTAAAAATTCCTATCATTCCGAAGGAGTCAGCTGAGCTACATGTGTTAAGTTCATATTTCAATGAAGTCAGGACTTCAACCAATCACGGAGCTACTTTGTTGAGGGGGTATTGTTTACGAACACAATTGGTCCGAGTGGTGCTCTACGTTCGTTTGCTTTGGATAAATTATAACTCCGCGAATCAAATCGTTACAGTGTAAACTTCCCACTTCTGGTTAGTCCGATAAATTAGGTATAAAGGTGAGCACGTTTGAGCATCGTGCATTTTTTTAGTGTCTCGTAGTCTGAAAACAGAACTTCTGTTCTGTTTACACTTAAATCCATCCTATCGGGAAACCAAGAATACGTTACACATGAAGATTCGGTAATTCGTAACTGAAAATTAGTGGTATGAATTGTACGATTTATCTTTTATTTATTCATAAGTAATGCTCGTTTGAATGGAGAGTGATGTAAATAACGCTGGATTTCAACGTACAACGTTCTGAAGCAGTTATTCCCACTAAGCTTCAATATGGTTTGAGAACATATCAAGAAGTACTACATATAAGGAGCTTGTGCACATAAGTACACCGTGCCACAAGGAAAACTCATTCAACAAAGGAAGCTGTTCCCAGAGACAATACGACCTCCAGTAATGTTAACTAAAGAACACTACAGTAACGTAGGCAAGAAACGCATTGCCCCCATATGGAAAACTTACTTATAAAGAACATTTCACGTCGAGCCACACCGATTGACTCGTGGTGGATACCTATTCCATTCACCACTTATCCAAACCCGCACACAAAAGACAGTCCGGCAGCCGAAAAAATCCAACGTCTCCCTAAAAGACATCAGGAACTAGCAAACAGTCCCAATGTTTCTGAACACAGAGAGGTGGCTCGAGGCTGGATCGATAACGGGACCAGCGACACGTTTTGACCACCGGTCACGTCATCGATGCAGCTTGTGCATTCAGAATCCTGTCTCGTCATTCAAATTCAAGATTCCTGAGGTTTGCTAAAGCGGCCGCAATCAACCGACTCAAGCCAGCTCTCCGTGTTCAGAAAAAACCGTTCGTGAAGTTCACCCTTCCCTGGAATTAGTAACCTATCTTAAACCGATTATTGATTATCGACCCCCTAAATTGTTTGCAATAAAAAAAACCAATCCATGTTATTATCAATTTGATACTGACGAGTCAGTACGAAAAGTTTGCATCTACCAGTTCTCTAATTCTAGCTGTTTTGTTCAAACTCCTGAAGGGAACTAATTGTTTCAAAGTTCCATTCATATCTCCCACTATTTGACAAGTTCTTTGATCTGTACTGGACCAATCAGATTACAGCTTGTGAAATTGCATGTGCTAATGATGTCAACCAGTGACGGACTGTGATTTCTTTAATAATGATGTGCATCCATAAATCCATGTTCTTCTGTCATGAATGGAAACTGCTCACCAGAACGGGTCCTTAATAGTTACGCGGACGGTTCGACTTCAAGTTCGAGTGTTTGGGTTATCTGTAGTTTCTAATTCCGAGTATTACATGACTTTACCCTTTGACCGGTATCGCCCAGGTAACAAGATGCAAACAGTTACACAGCCGAAACTACGGTTTAGGGAAGGTGACTAAAAACATGGAGGCGTACAGCTAAAAGCGTGTAAACATGACAATAACATCTACTAGAACTACCACACCGAAAGAAACTATTTGCTTGTTATAAAATACAGCTTCGTTATCTGCATGTTTGATTAGTTACACCACTCAGTAACCGTCAAAAATGGAGAGTGAAAAGCGGCAGAATTGCTGACAATCCACAACAGTCCACTATTATTATATTCATTGAGTGGCTGCAGATACATTTCTCCACATAACAGTAATTATGTAAACACCTCGGGAAGGAACACATTGGAACCTAAGAGAAAATATGACCAAAACTAGAACACAAAGCATTTTGAGAGGCTGAAGATAGAACGGATCCAGTTTCTCGAGCTGTGACTGAAGCTCAGTCTGAACACGAAATGTCATGGGATTATACCTGATAAGGCTCTCCTTAAAAAAACACCAGTAAATATTAACTGGCATAAGGGTTATTTTCCAAATTTTATAGTATATGTTAAATAGCCAGAGGATTTGAATTATGCGTTCAGGTAGCTTAGTCTTACGCACGGTCTGGGCGGGATATATATATATATATATATA